>CM053028.1:157806326-158033826 GCA_028564925.1 Lithobates sylvaticus
AGCTATTTAAAAGCACTCGCGGCTAATGAATTGATGGCTCCTGTAACACAGAGAACCGTCATTCATTAATAAAAAAACAAAAAAAAAGCGTGGGGGTCCCCCCAAATTCAATAACCAGGCCCTTCAGGTCTGGGATGGATATTAAGGGGAACCCCAGCCAAAAAAATTTAAAAAAATGGCGTAGGGTCCCCCTCAAAATCCATACCAGACCCTTGAGGTCTGGGATGGATTTTAAGGGGAACCCTAGCCAAAAAAAATGGCGTGGGGTCCCCCTCAAAATCCATACCAGACCCTTATCCGAGCACGCAACCTGGCAGGCCGCAGGAAAAGAGGGGGGGACGAGAGCGCCCCCCCTCCCGCCTGAACCATACCAGGCCACATGCCCTCAACATTGGGAGGATGCTTTGGGGGTCAAAAGACCCCCAAAGCACCTTGTCCCCATGTTGATGAGGACAAGGGCCTCGTCCCCACAACCGTGCCCGGTGGTTGTGGGGGTCTGCGGGCGGGGGGCTTATCGGAATCTGGAAGCCCCCTTTAACAAGTGGACCCCCAGATCCCGGGCCCCCCCCCCCTCCTGTGTGAAATGGTAAGGGGGTACAAAAGTACCCCTACCATTTCACCAAAAAAGTGTCAAAAATTGTAAAAATGACAGGAGACGGTCTTTGACAATTCCTTTATTAAAATCTTCTTTCTTCTTTCTTCATCCTTCGGTTTCTTCATCTTCTCCTTCCGTCATCTTCTTCCATCTTCTTCTTCCATTTTCATCTTCCTCCGATCCGCTTCTTCTTGCGCTGGTCTTCTCGTCCGGCATCTTCTTCCATGGCGTCGGTGTCTCTTCTTGGGCCACTCCTCGCAATGGGAGGCTCCCGCTGTGTGAGGCTTCGCTGCGTCTGACAGGTCTTTTATAATGGAGGGCACCTGGTGACCCCGCCCCCTCTGACGCACGGGGACGTCATGGGGAATTCCCTATGGCTTTCCCCATGATGTCAGAGGGGGGCGGGGTCACCAGGTGCCCTCCGTTATAAAAAACCTGTCAGACGGAGCGAATCCTCACAAAGCGGGAGCCTCCCATTGCGAGGAGTGGCCCGACAGAAGAACAGATGCCGACGCCATGGAAGAAGATACCGGACGAGAAGACAAAGAAGAAGCGGATCGGAGGAAGATGAAAATGGAAGAAGAAGATGGAAGAAGATGACGGAAGGAGAAGATGAAGAAATCGAAGGATGAAGAAAGAAGATTTTAATAAAGGATTTGTCAAAGACCGTCTCCTGTCATTTTTACAATTTTTGACACTTTTTTGGTGAAATGGTAGGGGTACTTTTGTACCCCCTTACCATTTCACACAGGGGGGGGCGGGATCTGGGGGTCCCCTTGTTAAAGGGGGCTTCCAGATTCCGATAAGCCCCCCGCCCGCAGACCCCCACAACCACCGGGCACGGTTGTGGGGACGAGGCCCTTGTCCTCATCAACATGGGGACAAGGTGCTTTGGGGGTCTTTAGACCCCCAAAGCAACCTCCCAATGTTGAGGGCATGTGGCCTGGTACGGTTCAGGCGGGAGGGGGGGCCGCTCTCGTCCCCCCCTCTTTTCCTGCGGCCTGCCAGGTTGCGTGCTCGCATAAGGGTCTGGTATGGATTTTGAGGGGGACCCCACGCCATATTTTTTGGCTAGGGTTCCCCTTAAAATCCATCCCAGACCTGAAGGGCCTGGTTATTGAATTTGGGGGGACCCCCACGCTTTTTTTTTATTTTTTTTTCATTTTTTTTTCATTTTTTTTTTTTTTTTTTATCAATGAATTTTTTTTTTATTAATTACTGTTCTCTGTATTACGGGAGCCGACAATACACATTAGCTGCGAGTGATTTTAAATAGCTTGAACAGGGACAGTTCTAAGCACAGCAAACATGCGCCCCTTTACATGCATACTATAGACACCCCCCAGGTACGAAATGTAAAGGAATATTACACTTTTATTGTTTCAATTTAAGCATTATTAAATTCACTGCTCCTGAAAAAACGTCTGTTTTAAAAAAAAAAAAATTTGCATTGATTTTATGACATTAACAAGCATATTAGCCTTTAAAATTAGCACTTTTGATTTTGAACGTTCGCATCCATTATAACTAATAGGGTTCTAAAGCTCGCACGGACTTTAGGTCCGTTCGCGGGTTCTGATGCAAGCCGAACGGGGGGGGTTTTCGGCTCATCCCTAGTCCACAACAGCAGCTGAATCACCTCTGGGCTCTAAGTAGCAGGATTTACAGGCTCCCCCCAGGTGTAGTCCAAAGATGGTATCCTCAATTTAAAATACAAAAGAGCCCAAGATAGAAATTTATTGTAGGTAAAAATCAGGGTACTCGCCCTTTATGGGTGCTTGCAGTGCACCAAGCTTTAGAAAACTTACAATGTTAAAATCCTCTCCAAATGGTTAGCAGGCTTGTGTGAATCAACAGCTAGCTCAGAGAGCAAGTGACTGTCTCCTCCACCGTCCTGGCCCCTCCCCTATGCGTGACGGCACAGCACAATGACGTGTCTTCCCCCCCTGAGGGGGGCAGCCAGTTAACCTTTCACTTGTGTTTAATAAGTATGATTGCTAAGTGATGGCCATTAGATAAGGGGAGAACATTGACAGTGGAGATCGGGAGGTGCAGCAAAGGTATAGGCTGGAAGAAATTAGAATTTTAAACAGAACAGGCAGAGGGTATGGAAGATGGGCATGGGCTCCATTCTCACTCGCGTCACTTGTCATGCAACTTTGAACACATGGGGAGATTTACTAAAACTGGTGCACACAGAATCTGGTGCTGTGCATTGTAACCAATCAACTTCTGTGGGGTTTATTTACTAAAGCTGGAGAGTGCAAAATCAGGCTCACTTCTGCATAGAAATCAATCAGCTTCCAGGTTTTATTGCCAAAGCTTAAAGCGGACCTTCAGTCATTTTTTCATCTTTTCATCTATTAAATCTTCTGCCCTTGTTTTAATTTTGGATAGTACCATATATACTCGAGTATAAGCCGACCCGAATATAAGCCGAGGCACCTAATTTTACCACAAAAAAATGGGAAAACGTATTGACTTGAGTATAAACCTAGGGTGAGAAATGCTAGGCTACTTTAAGTGGAAAAGAGGGTCAACAATGCCCATTTGCAGCCTCACTGTGCCCATTTGCAGTCATAGGCCCCCCGAACTTCAAACTTGGTAGTTAAGGGTTCATGCCCCCTAGCTGCAGCCAAAATGGGGTCTCTGGACCTAAAGGAACCCGAAACGACATTGCTGCAGATGGACACAGTTGACCAACTTTGAGGCCCTGTATCTTGGGGCCACTTGGTGCTAGGCATTTTTTTTTTTTTTTTTTAGATCATAGAAGCAGTTTCAAGAGGCGGGACTTTGTATTAAAGAGGCCACCGAGTAAACAGGAGAATCTCACTATATGTAATCTGACCGCGCTCATTCTGCCCTCCTCGGTGTCCCCTCCGAGGCAGCAGTAATCTGAGGTGAGGCTGCAGATGGGCATTGATCAGGCTGCATTCATGGCAATTGTGAGGCTGCATTGATGGGCAATTGTGAGGCTGCATTGATGGGCAATTGTGAGGCTGCATTGATGGGCAATTGTGAGGCTGCATTGATGGGCAATTGTGAGGCTGCATTGATGGGCAATTGTGAGGCTGCATTGATGGGTAATTGTGAGGCTGCATTGATGGGCAATTGTGAGGCTGCATTGATGGGCAATTGTGAGGCTGCATTGATGGGCAATTGTGAGGCTGCATTGATGGGCAATTGTGAGGCTGCATTGATGGGCAATTGTGAGGCTGCATTGATGGGCAATTGTGAGGCTGCATTGATGGGCAATTGTGAGGCTGCATTGATGGGCAATTGTGAGGCTGCATTGATGGGCAATTGTGAGGCTGCATTGATGGGCAATTGTGAGGCGGCATTGATGGGCATTGGTCAGGCGGCAGATGGGCATTGGTCAGGCGGCAGATGGGCATTGGTCAGGCGGCAGATGGGCATTGGTCAGGCGGCAGATGGGCATTGGTCAAGCTGCATTGATGGGCAATCAGGCTGGCAGATGGGCATTGGTCAGGCTGCATTGATGGCATTGATGGGCAATTGTGAGGCTGCATTGATGGGCAATTGTGAGGCTGCAGATGGGCATTGGTCAGGCGGCAGATGGGCATTGGTCAGGCGGCATTGATGGGCAATTGTGAGGCTGCATTGGTCAGGCTGCATTGATGGGCAATTGTGCGGCTGCAGGTGGGCATTGATCAAGCTGCATTGATGGGCAATTGTGAGGCTGTAGATGGGCATTGATCGGGCTGTAGATGGGCATTGATCGGGCTGTAGATGGGCATTGATTGGCTGCATTGATGGGCATGTGAGGCTGCATTGATCAGGCTGTGAGGCTGCAGATGGGCATTGATCAGGCTGCATTGATGGGCATTGATGGGCAGGCATTGATGGGCATTGATCAGGCGGCAGATGGGCATTGGTCAGGCTGCATTGATGGGCATTGGTCAGGCTGCATTGATCAGGCTGCATTGATGGCCATTGATCAGGCTGCATTGATCAGGCTGCATTGATCAGGCTGCATTGATGGGCATTGATCAGGCTGCAGATGGGCATTGATCAGGCTGCATTGATGGGCATTGATCAGGCTGCATTGATGGGATTGATCAGGCTGCAGATGGGCATTGATCAGCTGCAGATGGGCAATTGATCAGGCTGCAGATTGATCAGGCTGCAGATGGGCAATTGATCAGGCTGCAGATGGGCAATTGATCAGGCTGCAGATGGGCAATTGATCAGGCTGCAGATGGGCAATTGATCAGGCTGCAGATGGGCAATTGATCAGGCTGCAGATGGGCAATTGATCAGGCTGCAGATGGGCAATTGATCAGGCTGCAGATGGGCAATTGATCAGGCTGCAGATGGGCAATTGATCAGGCTGCAGATGGGCAATTGATCAGGCTGCAGATGGGCAATTGATCAGGCTGCAGATGGGCAATTGATCAGGCTGCATTGATGGGCAATTGATCAGGCTGCATTGATGGGCATTGATCAGGCTGCAGATGGGCAATTGATCAGGCTGCATTGATGGGCAATTGTCAGGCTGCAGATGGGCAATTGATCAGGCTGCATTGATGGGCAATTGATCAGGCTGCATTGATGGGCAATTGATCAGGCTGCATTGATGGGCAATTGATCAGGCTGCATTGATGGGCAATTGATCAGGCTGCATTGATGGGCAATTGATCAGGCTGTAGGTGGGCAATTGTGAGGCTGTAGATGGGCAATTGTGAGGCTGTAGATGGGCAATTGTGAGGCTGTAGATGGGCAATTGTGAGGCTGTAGATGGGCAATTGTGAGGCTGTAGATGGGCAATTGTGAGGCTGTAGATGGGCATTGATCAGGCTGTAGATGGGCATTGATCAGGCTGTAGATGGGCATTGATCAGGCTGTAGATGGGCATTTGTGAGGCTGCAGATGGGCAATTGTGAGGCTGCAGATGGGCAATTGTGAGGCTGCAGATGGGCAATTGTGAGGCTGCAGATGGGCAATTGTGAGGCTGCAGATGGGCAATTGTGAGGCTGCATTTGATGCTGCATTGATGGTCAATTGATCAGGCTGCAGATGAATATTTATCAGGCTTCATTGATGGGCAATTGATCGGGCTGCAGATGGGCAATTGATCGGGCTGCAGATGGGCAATTGATCGGGCTTCATTGATGGGCAATTGATCGGGCTGCATTGATGGGCAATTGATCGGGCTGCAGATGGGCAATTGATCGGGCTGCAGATGGGCAATTGATAAGGCTGCAGATGGGCATTGATCAAGCTGCATTGATGGGCAATTGTGAGGCTGCAGATGGCATTGATCAGGCTGCATTGATGGGCACTGACCCTTATTTTGCTTTCAAGTTCTTTTAACCTCCCTGGCGGTATGATTCTTTCTGGTTTTCAGGTGCTGAATGCAGTACAATTATTTTGCATGGAAATTTGGCGATTTATATTGTAGACCTGCAATTCTTATGAATAACTCACTTAAATCTGTCCAAACCAAAGTCTAGTAGACATCCCGGGTATGATAAACACAAAATCATAAATTAAAATATAATAAATAACTATAAAAATTATTAAATAATTTAATCAAATCAAAAAAACTGAAATTTGCTCAGTTGCCGAATTGTCGCTGTCATTAGATTTAGTGTTTGATGATGAATTTCCCCACAAATGGCTATCGCTCAATTCTGCAAGTGATTCTAATTTATTATCGCTGTTTTCTAGCTGGTCTAAAAACACTTTTTGGCATAAAGGGACACTTTTTGGTTGCTATGGACAATCTCCAGTTTCCAGGCAGAAAAAAATCTATTTATTATATAAAATGACATGCAAGGCACTGGACAGACCACTAGGGACAAAGGGGATGTGTATTTTTTTTTATACAGTACTGTAATCTGTAAATCTGTATCCGCCCTGAGCCAGTTTTTTTTCCTGAAACGTCCCTTCTAAAATCAAAGTGTGTGTGTGTGTGTGTGTTATATGCCGATAATTACAGTATATAAAAAAACACACAATTTTTCCTCAGTTTAGGCCGATATGCATTCTACATATCTTTGGTAAAAAAAAAATCACAATAAGTGTATATAGATTGGTTTATAGATGCAAAAGTTATAGCATCTATAAAATAGGGGATACATTTATGGCATTTTTATTATTAATTTTTTGTTTTTATTAGTAATAGCGGCGATCTGTGTTTTTTACCGTGGCTGCGACATTATGGTTATGGCGGACACATCAGACACTTTTGACACTATTTTGGACCATTGTCATTTTTATACAGCCATCAGTGCTATAAAAATGCACTGATTACTGTACAAATGTCACTGGCAAGGAAGGGGGTTAAACACTAGGGGTGATCAAGGGGTTCAGTGCGTCCTAGTCAGTGATTCTAACTATAGGGGGATGGGCTACCACTGACATGCCAGCGATTACTGCTCCCGATCACAGGGAGCAGTAGATCCTCTGTCTTGTCACTAGGCAGAACGGGAAAATGCCTTGTTTACATAGGCATTTCCCCGTTCTGCCGCTCAACAATATGCTGAACCATATCGGGGGAACCGTGAGAGTAAAGCAGGGGAGCAAAAACCCTTAAAAGGAGAGCACACGAGCTGAAAGGGGGCCACAGATTGGGGAAGTTCAATAAAGAAGATAACATTAGAGGGTGAAGGAAGGTACCATAAAGGAGAAGTCACGCTGAGAGATGGGAAGGAGAGGTAAAGAAGGTATACAGAAAACAAGAAGTGGTCTTCCCTTTATATTGTATAGTCACTTAGTTTGCTAAGCCCCTAACTCTTGCATTGCAATAATGGCCATTGAATTTGCGTACTCAGTGTAGGCCAGTCATGATATGCAAAATGTAGCAAACCACAGCAAGGTTTTGTAAAATAATTTAGGTTTCCACTGAATTCAAGCTGCTACAGGTTACTGCTAATCTAATGGGAATGCCTGAATTATGCCACACATTTTTAGTTGATTCATTGCTAAAAATAACAGTTTAATGAAAATAGCAGCTTGTGCTCGGGAAGAAGGAATATCTGCATGTAGATATACCACATTTTCTGCGTTTGAGCAACAGCAGCTAGAGCGTCTCTGGTTTTGCATCTCTTGTGTATTTGAATTCAGTCATTTGGCAAAATTAAATCATCCATATTCCTCAGTGCTGACGTCTCTTATGAATGACAATACAAGCTCTGCTTTCTCTTCACTATTTACAAATTAAAGCTTTTCACAATGTAATTTGAACATCTGCTGTACAGTGATATGATTGTGCATATTTGACCATGAGCTGGGATGCATCTGACTGTAAGACTGCTTGCGGAAGACTATTCCCCATCTCATAGCTAACGCTGAATTATAAAAACCATTAACAATTCTTTTATGTATGGTGTATGTTTTTGTTAAGCGATTGTAGCAATGCTGCTTTACTGTTCAATGTGCTTTGTTTTGGGGCTTTATTTTACATACATTAATCTTGCCCTTGTCAATCAGAAAGGTTCATTGAGCAGAAGAAATGTAGACAAGATTGAAATATAACTTTATCCTGGCTAAAAGCCCCTGGGACCATTTTGTAATATTCTTTGTGAATTACCACTCCTACTGAAGATAGTAGCCAACTAAGGGTTTTAGGCCGGGTTCACACTGGTACTACACGACAGTCGTACCACTTTGGATCCGACTTTGCCCTGCGACTTGAAGTCCGACATGCGTCCGACTTCAATGAACAGGGATCCGACTTTGATCCCTGTCAATACCAGGAACTGTGTCTGGTATGAATCTTTAGGGGTAATCCCACGCACAATATAACAAAAAAATGGCATGGGTTCCACCTCTAAGAGCATACCAGGCTCTTTGCCAGACTCTTTGCCTCTTATACCAGACCCTTATCCGAGCACACTGCCTGGCAGGTCAGGAAAGGGGGTTGGGACGAGCGAGCGCCCCCCCCCTCCTGAACTGTACCAGGCCGCATGCCCACAACATGTTGATGAGGATAAGGGCCTCTTCCCGACAACCCTGGCCATTGGTTGTCGGGGTCTGTGGGCTGGGGGCTTATCGGAATCTGGTAGCCCCAGATCCTGGCCCCCCACCCTATGTGAATGAGTATGGGGTACATTGTACTTCTACCCATTCACCTAAAAAAAAAAGATGTAAAAAATAAAACACATTACACAGGTTTTTAAAGTAAAAGTAAAGTAAAGTAACATCTCTTCCGATTTCTTCTCCCCTCTCCGACTCTTCTGCCTCCTCTGCTGATGTCTTCTGCCGGTTCTTCTCCCCTCTCCGGGTCTTTTCCGCTGATGTCTTCTAGCCCTCTCCGGTTCTCCCCTCCGCTGTCTGATCCGCTATCTTCTCGCTCTTTTGCTGGGTCTTCTCCGCTGTGTTCTCCCTCTGTTCTTTTTTCGATGTTGACTCTACACTCTCTCCTGCTCTAATGCTGGGTGCGCGGTGTGCCACTATTTATATTGGCAAGGGGCAATATAAATGCCCCTTGCTGTTGATGTTAACGCCCCATCTTGCCCTGGGCGGTGATGTCATAAGGGGTGGGGTCTCCAGATGACACCACCCCCCAGGGACCCCGCCCCTTGCCAATATAAGTAGTGGCACATTGCGCACCCGGCATTAGAGCGGTAGAGATCGTTGAGTCAACATTGGAAGAACAGAGGGAGAATACAGCGGAGAAGACACAGCAAAAGAGCGAGAAGATAGCGGAGAAGACAGCAGATGGAGAAGAACCGGAGACGGCTAGAAGACAGAGGAGAGCGGAGAAGACCCATGGAGGGAGATGAGATCAGAAGTGACGACAGAGCTGCCTTTATTAAATTACACTTTTTTCAGGTGAATGGGTAGGGGTACAATGTACCCCATACTCATTCACATAGGGTGGGGGCCCGGATCTGGGGGGCCCCTTTAGCAAAGGGGGCTTCCAGATTCCGATAAGCCACTCGCCTGCAGACCCCGACAACCAATGGCCGGGGTTGTCTGGAAGAGGCCCTTGTCCTCATCAACATGGGGACAAGGTGCTTTGGGGTGGGGGGCACAGGGCCCCCCTCTGCCCTAAAGCACCCACCCCCCATGTTGAGGGCATGTGGCGCTCCCTCGTCCCCACCCCCTTTCTTGACCTGCCAGGCTGTGTGCTTGGATAAGGGTTTGGTAGGGATTTTAGGGGGAGACTCCCATGCCGTTTTTTTGGTGTGGGGGTCCCCTTTAAAATCCATACCAGACCGTAGGGCCTGGTATGCTCTTGGAGGGAGAACCCATGCCGCTTTATTTTTAATTTATTTATTTTTTATTTGGCGTGGAGTTCCCCTTCAAGATCATCAGAGCACAAGTCGAATGCCAAAGTCGGATCAGTCAAGACGGCGATTCGACTTTGATCCGACTTTAGCAATATTCAATGGGCTGAGGTAGGATCAAAGTTGGACCAAAGTAGTGCAGGGAGCATTTTCAAAGTCGGACTGACTTGTGTCGAACCAGTTAAGAAGGCACCCATAGGGAAACATTGATTTTCACACGTCATGCGACATGAGCTCCCAATGACGGAGCGTTTGTCGTGCCAGTATGAACCCGGCCTTACTCAATAGGACATTGCATGTTTATAAAACAATGACTGTATCCTTCACTAAACATTCCTTGCAGGTATATTATATCTTCATGGCATGTGTGTGTTTTTACTTGAGTGATTCTCAGTGCTTTATGTACCAGATTATTTTACCTATGGCATATGCTTTAATTACTGTGCCTTAAATAAGGCTAACTGATAGATGAAGCTTTTCTATTACATATTATTTGCAGATCACAGTTTATAGGCAGCAGTGACCAGACATGGAGGGCTGTGGTCGAAAGATGTTTAGGGCAAAGGTCAACTTTTGGATCCAAGGACCCAAATAAAAAAAAATAAAAAATAAAAAAGTTCCCTTACTGGGTCTTTTTTTTTATTTTTTTGTTAAAAGATTTTATTGCATGTACAAATAACATACATATTAGATACAATAATAATTATACAATCAAGGTAATGAAGTTTACTCACACAGATACAAAAGTATTATTATCATTATCTGAATCCATTTAAAGACATGAATGGTAAATTATTAATAAATCCTTAACTAATAAACAATAATATCGTTAGGAATTTGTAAATCAAGGATCTTGCAAAATTAGATGTAATCCTCGGAACTATAATTAGATAGAAACAACTTGTATGCATATTTTTATAATGGTATGCGAGTATGAGTATAGTGAAATAAAAGAATATGAGAGAGAAATAAGATATAAAGAGAAAAAAGGACAGGAAGAAATGAAAGAGGGTAAGGAAAGGAATCCGTGGAATTGGGCCAAGAGCCGCCACTATTTCTGAAATGAATGTATTCAGGATATCTTCTCAATCAACTACCATGGCAAAAGCATTTGCAAGTCAAATGATGAAGATAAAAAGTTATCTATCTATGGCTGCCATATTTTTTTTTAAATTTAGGAATCGTGTTCGACTCAAGAGCTATCAATTTAGCATGAGACATAGTATTGTTCATTCTATTCATAACTTTGTTAGTCACCAAGTCCAGAGTTCTCCAGGCTTTTGCCAGTGTTTGTTTGGCTGCTGTGAAAAGTTGAACCATCAGGTTAAATTGGTAATGTGTTAAGTAATCCAGTTTTAAATTAAGGAGAGTCATTACAGGATCAATAGGGATTTCCTTTTTAAACAATTTAGATGCCATATTGAATATTACCATCCACAAAGTTTGTGCTTTAGGGCATACCCACCAGGTGTGGAAATATGTGCCCAAATCCGAACAGCCACGGAAACATTGTGCTGAGCAATTCTGTGCATATTTAGCAGTTCTAGCTGGTACAAGGTACCATCTGGTTATCACTTTGTAGTTTGCCTCAACCGCCAATACATTAGGGGAGATTGTCTTTGTTACTAACCAAATTCGCTTCCATTCCGCATTTTCTAATGTTCTTTCCAGATCCAACTCCCATTTTTGGACATAGGAAGGTTTTCCCAATTCAGGATGTGTTAAAATCTGGGAGTATAATAGTGATATTATACCCCTAGTGTGAGGATCATTCTTACAAATATTTTCAAAACCAGTGAGTTGATCAAGTTGATCAGTGAGTTTAGGTAGGGTGTGAAGGCATTTTTAATTTGGAGGTATTGAAATAATTCATATTGGGGTAAACCATAAGATTCACATAGTCGGAAAAGGGATAAAGGATGAGGAGTTTACGAATTTATGCATAGTCAAGAGGTTAAGGGATACCCATTCTCTAAATGATTTGGGAGAAACCCATGCAGGATAGAAAGCTGTTTTTTTGTAGAATGAGAGGAGAGGATTGTGCATTGATTGTAGGCGGTTCCCAATTTTAGTTTTATCCCATAGAGAAAGAAAATGCTTAGTAATAGGATAACGCAATTCTTTACGGTCTTTCGGGGAAATCCAAAGTAGGTTGGAAATCGTCAATGGGTCACATTCTGCTGATTCTATGTGTACCCATAGAGGAATCTCGTAATTTGGTGAGACTAGCCAAATGTTGTGCCTTTATAGTACCCCTTACTGGGTCTAAGAAGAGAATTCTTGCCAAAATGTCAGCAAAGCCATACAAACGCCAATAACATTGGCCGAATAATAACAAATACACAAACAATGTATGTTTTCTATTAAGTATTTTTTTTTTCTCTAATTTGTAAAGTAGTAAAGAGAAATTCTAACATCATTTATATTGCAAAAACAGAATATATTCTGAGTGTGCTTCCAATAGGTACTGTGAAAGATCTGGGGCACACTTGGTGATTTCAAGAAGTATAAGGGTGCATTCACACCTTCAAATGCACCTGTCTCCGATTTTAGATGCCAGAACCCCAGCAGGCTTTCCAATGATTAGCTGCTGGAGGCAGCCCTATTGAAACCTATGGTAGGCTGTCAGCTGCATCAGCTAATCGTGGCCACTCGCATGCAATCTCTCATGCAGCAATCGCATGCAAATGATTGGCCCTGGAAGCAGACTGCCTGCCTCCCGGAGCTAATCAGTGGAACCCCTGCAGGAGTCTCGCATCTAATCGGGGTGCGGGTGCATTCACAGGTATGAATGCACCCTATTGATGGGGTATGACACTTTACTGGCAGTGGGAGGGGCTTAAAGGGGCATGGTTAACTAGAACCTGAGACTACTTGGTGTATAGCTCATGTGTGCTACAGTGCTTTGTAACCATAAAATATTCTTTATTTCTGTGCCACAACAAAGTCTTGCAAACACATTTAAACCTTAGTACAATAATTTTTAATAATTGAAATTCTTTCATTATATGCTTTTCTGCACACAGCCCCTAGAGACTGCAAATACTGATCTACCTTAAAGTGATATTAAAGTTTAATTTTGCATACTAGCACATTATGGCATAGCACTGCAGGGGCCGTTACATTTATTTATTTATTTTTACTACTGCCTTAAAGTGCTTAATACAGTCAGGGATAACTTGGCAACTGTTAAGACCATACATACGATAGTCCGGTAAATGCTTTTAAAAATGTATATGTGTGTATATGTATGTGTGTGTGTGTGTATGTATGTATGTATGTATGTATGTATATATATATATATATGCGTGTATGTATGTGTGTGTGTATATATATATATATATATATATATATATATATAATATATATGTGTGTGTGTGTATTTGAACCTTTCACACCACCCCCTCACCCTCCTTCCATAACCCACAGTCCACCACACACCCTCTTGCTTACCTCTACACTCATCACCATTAACCTCCGCACCCTTTGTACAATACTTATCTCTGCACATCTTGTCCATCTTGCACCTCTGTTCCCCCTGCACATATTGTCTATTGTCCACCCCTCACCTTGACACCGCCTGTGCAATGCACATCTCTACATCCCCTCACTCCTGCATCCCTTGCACATTTAGTCCACTGTTTTCCTCTGCACCCCTTGCACATCTTGCCTACCCCTTACCTCTGCACTCTTTGCACACTTTGTCCACTCCTTCCCTATGCACCTCTTGCACACCTAAAAATAAAAAATAAATTGAAACATTATGCAAGCCCATTTTTTCATACATTGTGTATAGCTTTGTTTTAATTTAACACTTTTGTTTTTCAGCTACTAATTGGTTATGAGTCAGGCACAGTGGTGTTATGGGACCTCAAGTCAAAAAAGGCGGACTATAGATATACATATGATGAGGTATGTAAAAGCATTTTTTTTTTCTTTTTGACCAGTAAAATATTGCGATTAACAAAAAAGCAGAGGTGTTGCATGTGGTTAGTATTTTAGAAGGCAAGCAGTGTTTGCTAACTTTTCTGTCCAGCTACAGATTGTATTACCTTTCAATCAAGCTATCTTTTGGCTGCACTTTGTTCATAATTGCAGACCCAGCTACCTATATTCAGTGATAGATAATTGCTAAAGGGTAGAGACATTTGAAAAACTGCAATTTAGGTGTAGCGAAAGGGCCTGTTTTAAGAGACAACCTATGAAATCTGTAGCTATATAGAAAAGCTTTATTTAGCACAGCCAACACATAATGACTTGATTTATATTTCCCCTTAAACAGCCATTAGTTTTGAGCCTTGCGTGACTATGCTAGTTACTCCATTTCAAAAAGATCTTGTAAATTTAAAGTAGAATTGTAGGCAAAACGTTTTGGCTAGAACAAATGAGGGCTATAACCTCTGTCAGTTTTTTTTTTTTTACCAGCTTTGTCCATTGCAGAGATTTCTCTTAATTTCCTGTCCCATAGCCAAACAGGAAGTGAGAGGAAATCTTGGAAGAATGGGCTTGGAATATAGAGAATGGGGTGTAGAGGGGAATGTGTCCAGCACTGAGCAGTTTTAGTCTACGTGATATTGAATCCATGAACATGACTATTTCAAGGACTGCAGTGGCAGATTGGGATGGCAGAGGTTGTTGTAAAGCTGAATAGGGACTACTTATGGAATCTTCTAGCTAAGAAACTTGTTACTGTAAATATCATAAAATGTAATGATTACAGGTAGCTGCTGTAATGTGTAAAAAAACAAACAAATTTAAGTGATCACATAATTCACATAATTAAAGTCCCATAGGATCAACAATAAAAAGTGAATGTCCACAAAGTGTCAGTGCTCAGTGCCACTCATAGTAACATAAACAGTGACAAATTCTGCTCCTGGATGGGATGACTCCATGTACCCAAAGGATTCCATACCACACTCACCAAATGATATTGACTTCTTTAAGTGAGTCGGAGAGTTCCAAACAGATCCCGGCTCATAAAGTGAGAATCTGTTACGGTCTAGTCCAGTGAAAATCCAGATTTACTTTAATACTGTGCTTTCCAAATTTTACAGATACAGTCACGATTGGGAAAACGAGCATTGGCTATACCCTCTATCCTCCCTTTTTCAGTGAAAGTGTCTGTTGGGATTATAACAAATAAACCTGTGTAGTTGATGTGGCATAACATTGCTGCACTTTGAATTAAAACATTTAAACAATTTATCACACAAGTGAATAACTTGGAAAAAAAAGAAAAAAAAACTTAAATCCCCATTTGTAAAATGTCCTTGCAGTCCCAATTGCTGGCGAAAGTTTAGTGTGATGCTTTAAAAATCTCTATTGTGGAGCAGCATGCTCTAGAAATCTTAGCTATCATGCAGAGTATTCAGTCTTAACACAGAATATTTAATGCTTAGAAGATAACCCCTTTAAGCAGAAAATGCCAATTGGGGGATTAACATCTGGCAGCTGATACTCCTTCTGTTAACTAACAGCACTGAAAGGTCATGTGAGGAGACTGAATGTACATCTGTCATTAGCCCACTCCCCACTGACTAACTTTTCCTAATTTTTTTTTTTAATATTTTTTTTTTTTTTTTTTTTTTTAGCCTCCATCTGAAATCATTACTACAAATTCCACAGATGGTTTAATCCCCATTGGTTTACTAGCTGCTACTACTAATATGAAAGAAATGTCTGGATTACAAAATATTTAAACTTTGCAGTTTTATGTTATGAATTTAACATGGAAGAAGAAAATGCTTCCTAGGCAGTGGAATGGGTGGCTGTTCATGTAGTTTGACTGTAAATGCAACTTATTTATATTTTGCCATCCTCCGTATGCATTAAAATGACATTGGTCTTCAACATCCAATAGTGATGTTTGCTGTTCATACTGCTTTGTACAAAAAGGTTTTCTAGAATATGATCATATCATAGGCCATCATCAGAAATGAGGGGTGTTAACAGATTAAAAACAACGGATTTGTGTACTTTATGTCATGCAATATTTGAATACATTTTTTATTTATTTTTTGCACACCTTTGTTTTGGAGAAGTTGGATACATTTTGGTATATTTCACAACTTTTTATATGATCTTTGTTTACCAGTGAAGCACAACTTCTAATTGTGTTTTGTTGTAAGTAATAGAGTTTTTTTCAAAAAAAAAAAAAACATTCCACAATCCTGTTAAATATAGACTATAAACTATCTTAGGCCCCTTTCACACCGGGGCGTTTTTCATGCGGTGCAGCGCTAAAAATAGCGCCTGTTCACCGCATGAAAAAATCCAGCCCCTTTAACTCCAGTGTGAAAGCCGGCAGGCTTTCACACTGGAGCGGTGCGCTAGCAGGATGACAAAAAAAAGTCCTGCTAGCAGCATCTTTGGAGCGGGATAGGAGCGGTGTGTTCACCGCTCCTATACCGCTCCTTCCCATTGATTACAATGGGAGACCGCGGTAAAACCGCGGCAATACCGCGGCTACGGCGGCGCTCTGCGGGGGGTTTTTAACCTTTTTTCGGCCGCTCGCGGGGGGTAAAACCGCACCGCGAGCGGCCGAAAACCGCGGTGAAAACGACGGTAAAGCAGCGCTAAATATAGCGCTGCTTTACCGTCACCGCGGCTCACCGCCCCGGTGTGAAAGGGGCCTTACTGGTGCTGCCACTGCTACATTATCTAATGTCCTGACTGCAAAATGTTTGTCCAAAGGGAGTCATTGAAGGTGTTTATGGAGGTTAAATCTAGTAGTTAAAACTCCAAGAACCTTCCCAAGAAAGCCATTTTAAAGGGTAGACTTTTTTTTTTTTTTCGTGAGGAGTCATGCCTGTTAATTTTGAAAAAGGGGGTAACGCAGGATTATTCTGTTTAAGTATATTAACCACTTGCTTACTGGGCACTTAAATCTCCCTCCTGCCAAGACCAATTTTCAGCTTTCAGCACTGACACACTTTGAATGACAATTGCGCGGTCATACAACACTGAGCCAAATTCAATTTTTAGTATTTTTTTTTCACACAAATAGAGCTTTCTTTTAGTAGTATTTAATTACTACTGGGATTTTAATTTTTTTCTAAACAAACAAAAAAAGTGTATGTTTCATAGTTTGTATAAAATTTTGCAAACAGGTAATTTTTCTCCTACATTGATATGCACTGATGAGGCGGCACTGATGGCACTGATGGGTGGCACTGACTGTGGGCACTGATATCTGGCGCTGGGGGGCACTGTTGTCTACTGCTAGGTGGCACAGGCAGGTGGCACAGGTGGGCACTGAGGAGCTGGCGGCAGCTCTCTGTGATCGGGACTGATGTCCCTCACAGCCTCCGGTGATCAGCTTTTTTTTTTTCTCCTCCACGCTGTCAGCGCGAAGAGAAAAAATAGCTGATTACTGGCTCTGTTTACATCACATGATCAGCTGTCATTGGCTGACAGCTGATCATGTGGTAAGAGGTCGGGATCGACCCCTTACTCTGATCTGTGATCCAGCGAGTCTCATAGACTCGCTGCTCACAGAGCGTGTTGCATGTGCCCTGCTGGAGGTGCGCAGGCCGCTCAGGCACGGGAGGACATCAATAGACGTACTCCCGGCAATGGAGGTCCGCGCTGTAGCCGTCATTCGGCTATAGCGTGGGTCTGAACAAGTTAAATTACAGTAGGGCTTCAACTAACAATGATTTTTATAATCGATTAGTTGGCCAAATTATTGTTTTGATCGCCTAAAAACCTAAAAAAAAAAGTGTGGTGTATAATTTAGTTATGTAACGTTTTAAAAAGACAATTTATTCTTGACTATCTATATGTAGTGGTAAATATAAATAACCATATGGTTAGGGTACAAAATATTGAATGACTTTGAGAATAACAGAAGAGATACAGTGTACAGTGGAACCTGGGATTACGAGCATAATCCGTTCCAGGAGTATGCTCGTAATCCAAAGTACTTGCATAGCAAAGCGAGTTTTCCCATTGAAGTCAATGTAAACAAAAATAATTATTAGTTCTGCATTGACTTCAATGGGAGGTAATACTGCATGCAGCCAGAGGCTGGGGGGGGGGGGAGGGGGGGTGCGACGGAGAGCCTCAGAAACGGGCCAGAGGACACTTCGGTTGACCTCGGCAAACCTCGGAAAGACCTCCTACCTGAAATTTGCTGAGGTCAGCCGTGCTGTACTCGGGCATTTACGTGCATTTCCGAACGCGACGTTCGGCTCTGCTTGGCTCCGGCCCCCCCCCCCCCCCCCCCCCACCTCAGGCCAAAAGCGATACTGCACAACGCTTTGGCCTGAATTGTGCTCGTTTTGCGAATTTCGCAAACCGAGTTACGATTTTTACAAATAGTGCTCGTATTGCAAAACTCTCGTTAACTGCATTACTCGCAATCCGAGATTCCACTGTATATATAATATTGAAAGTTGAATCTGCTATATATCAGTCATGGAAAATCAAAATTTTTATTAAAGGAAAAAAAAAATATTTAAAAGGTCAACCTACAAGTTAAATTTAATTGTAATGCCTTATATTACCTCCAGTCTTTTAGTCTCCAGCTTCTCTCGGTTCAGGTGCTGATCTTCCCCACATAGAGCCCTTAAAGTGATTTGTAAATGTTGACTTTTTTTTTTCCTTTTAAATAAACTTGTCATACTTACCTGCACTTCTGGGCCCTCCTGCCTTCAGAGTACAACAAGCCGCAAAGTATAGTATGGAGTGCCCCCTTAGCAATGAGAAAACTTCCTTCTGCCCAGGACTACATGTCCCATGAGGCATTGCTCCTTACACATTCACATGTTCTCAGGCATTTACAGACATGTATGGACAGTGTACTTAGCTGTATGTGTGCTGCACTGTGTATACTGACTTGTATGAATGGTGTACTGAGCTGTATGTGTGCTGCACTGTATTTCCTGATATGTAAACAATTAATGCATTCTGTATGCAAGCCAACTATTTAGGTGACCTACTAATCGATTTATGAAAATAGTTGACAACTATTTTCATAATTGATTATGTTGATTAGGGAATCCATCCTCTTCTTTCTAGGTGGATCAGAATAGGGGCAGTTTGGTGTAAATGGACAGAGCTCATTTACTCCCAGCCAGCCAAAAACAGAACGGGCTCTCTGTGCCTGCTCTGTAGAAACTGAGCAGACCCAAACCCGTCACCCACCCGCTGTGTTGTGATCAGCGGAGAGATCCCCTGCTTATCTAAACGGGGCCCACCCCTTGTCAAAGGGGCTTAAACAGATGATTATATGTTTACATCCACCCACCAATAGACATACATTGTAGTTCAGTCTTGATCCGTCTTGGAAAAACTGACAGATCTAGACTGAACACCCATGTGAGAGTGGCCAAACATGCTTGATAAAACTTTTCAAATGAATATTATGAGTGTTAAAGTGCTCTACTATTAAGAATTCTAGAAATGTTTTTGCTTGGATGTTAGATATGTCATCTTCTCAAATGGAAGGATATTTTGCGCATATTTTTCTGATTAACATAAAAATGCTAAAAATGTCAGTTTTACAATGTCAAGTTGTATGAGGAATCCTATGTTCATCTCTGTGAAATATTACTGTGTCTTGTTTAATGCTTAGGGTATTGGTACACTCCTCATCATCATTTATTTTTAATGATCCTTGAATAGGCAATCCATTCTGTTGCTTGGCACCATGAAGGAAAGCAGTTCATCTGTAGTCATTCAGATGGCACCCTGACAATATGGAATGTACGATCTCCTGCCAGGCCTCTACAGACAATTGTACCACATGGTAAGAGGTGATTTTGTGTTGAATCTTTGGGATGTGTCTTCTGCTGATCTGTTAAGGTGTTGTTTTTATATGCTTTATTTTTTTAAGCGGATCATTTAGTAACTTCAAGTCTGCTTGAATGAATAACTTAATATTTTCCAATATGTCACAATATACAGCACAAGTATAATTTTTCAAAAATCTTTACTACTTTCATTAAAAGGCAGTCCCTGTGTTCCACGAAGATTTCAATGGGGAGCAGCGGTGAGTTCACCGCTCCAAAGAAGCTGCTGGCAGAACTTTTTCTGACGCCCTGCCAGCGTACCACTCCAGTGTGAAATGCCCTTGGGCTTTCACACTGGAGTGAATGAAGCAACTGCTTAAGGGCGGTTTGCAGGCGCTATTTTTAACGCTATAGCGCCTGCAAAACGCTCCAGTGTGAAAGGGGTCTTAAAGTGGTTATAAACCTCAGACATGAAATATGAACAAAGCCTGTCTCTTTATAGTGTGTACTTATCTCAATCCAGAGCACAGAGTGTTATCTGCATGAGTCCCCTTTGACAATTTTTCCTGACACCAAGAGAAAAAAGGTGAAAATTAATAAATGTGGCACTTTCTCAGTGAAATAATGATTGCTAATATATTAAATCAACAAGTGTAATAATAAACAAATAACAAATTCATTAATGGCAAAGTGCTATGTGCAAAATAATCCTCAATCAAGAAATGGATGTAAATCCTTCACAGTGCAAATACATCAATATAATTAAATAATACTAGTGCGATAATATTCAATATTAAATATGTTATCACTTAAAGTGCAATAATAACTTGTGACAAAAGTCCATAAAGTGCTTGGTGCAATCAATCTTCAGTGCACAGAAATGGTTCATAAAAAGTGTCAGCAATCAAAGTGCAGACTCGTATATCGAATTCTTCGATAGTGCTTCACCATCGGTGTGTGCAGTGTGCCCCAGCCTCTCACCTCAAAGGAAGACCCCCAAGGGTCTAATCACACCAATGATGAATCTCTCATATAAATCCACAGCAATAGGCTCTCTCCTTGTAGTCCTCTATTAGATAGGGCAGCGATGTTCACAGATACAAGCAGGCATTTCCATTTAAAACCTAGCTATCCCCTCCACCTCCTCACCACCAAGGCTCACATGTAATGAAAATAGGTCTCCATGTGTAGTATTCTAATAAAATAATTTATTCAAAAATGTAGCAACTCGTAAAAAAGTCAACAGTTTTCTCGTGTATCGGGGACTTCTGGTCTCGGCCGCGACCTGAAGTGACGTTCACCTGGCTCATCCCTACGCGTTACGTCACCTCTCGCTCACGTGATATCATCAAGGGTATAGTCAGGTGAACAAGGGCAGCTTAAATACAATCCTTTGTTGCCATAACGACAATCAGTTATTTGGCACTTCGCAAATAAGACACAAGTATAATGCATGACACAGCAAACTTTCTAACAGTAAATTGCAAATCCATAAAACAAATATTTAATGGAATCGATTAAAATAACCTAAATATCGCAATCCTATAGCGACATCTACTGGTAAGTACCTCACATAACTACTACAACATCTGCTCTCAATAACGAAGGACATCTAGTGGTAGAGATGGTTAATGACGGGGTTACAGACACTCTCTCAAATCACGGACAACTGGTGGTGAAACTGAGCAATAGCAAGTAGGTACTCCTATAGCGACATCTCATGGTGACTACCTCATATAACATCTATGAAAATTGCTCTTAATAGCGGGGGACATCTTGTAGTAAAAATGGTCAATGACAGGGTTGTAACCACTCTCTCAAATCAGACATCTAGTGGTGAAACAGAGCAATGGCAGGTATATAATCATATATGGCAAATAACGGCATCTAATGGTAAAATATTAAAACTAGATAAATAATCCATTAGATAAAATCAGTAATTGGATAAAAAAACGTTCAAATCAAACTCTGTTATGCTCCAAGAGGGCCAAAGACTGTAATTCATGTATCCATTGCGATTCAGCTGTGGCTTGAATTTTTACTGTGCCACTCACTATTAATGTAGATGTATACTTATTGAATTAGTTATTTGTTTATTATTACACTTGTTGATTTAGTATATTAGCATTTTTATTTCATTGAGAGCGTCACATTTATTCATTTTCATTTATCACTGTGTGGGAACATAATTCGTGTTGGCAGCTACTCACTATTAATCAGATATTGGTTTGCGCATTAGTATATTCTTTTTATCAAGAGAAAAAGGGTGACAAGGGAGGGAGCTCCAGCACAGCCTATATTGGCTGCAGCACTGTTCCTGGGTGCTCTGGTGAGGGGGGTGTGTCCCTTCGCTCCAATCAGCTCTCTCCTCACTGAGCTCTACAGGGTGTAATTTCAGCTCTCTGCCCCCTGCTTTCTGAAAGCTCAGACAAGCCTTATAAATTCTGCCCTTTGAACAATTGTGGAGAAGAGAACACGGCAGATAAACGGGTACAACTTATGCAGGAGGATTTGTTTAATCTCTGTGCATCACCAGAGGCCAGTCACTTCACTGGGTAAATCGAAGGGTTTACAAATACTTTAGGTGACTTACCAGGCTAAGATGATGATGTCATTGTGCAGGAGGCAGGTTGCTCTTTTTCTCCTTTAAGCACTTAGACTGAAACCCAACTGTAGCAAGTTATAAGATAAGAGGATGCAGCAGGTAAACTTGGCTTTTAAGCTAAAATGCTGACTGTTTAATGCCATATTTATATAAATGAATAGACCTTTCTGTGTAATTCCCATACATTGCGTAACCTGGTCTCAATTTGTAGCTAGGGGCTGATTGTAAATTACCTCTTCTTTTTCCTGAGCCTGGTGCAAGGATTTTGTGGTTTTTAATTGAAGCAATAATAGAATGAAGGGATATGGATTCATGTTGTTTTGCCTGCTGGATTTAAGGGTATCCTGTCAGCGTGTCAAGTTTAATGAGCAAGTTTAAAGCTCATTAACTCAGTCCATCAAAGTCTTGAACGCTAGATGTTAACGTTAACCACTTAAGGCTACCCTATAGCAGTTTTACTGCTACAGGCCGGATCACATGTGTATATATACGTGATCCGACATTTCCAGGTTGGGTGTGTGCATGCACGTCGCTGGTGGCTCACTTCTGCCGTGAATACACACAGTGGGAGCCGATTGGCGGCTACTGTGAACTCTGTCCGCCGGCACCCACCGATCATCAGGCAGGGAGGCAGATATGCCTATGTAAATGAGGACGATCACCATTCTGATAAGAGGAAAGATGAAATTTGTGTCTCTACAAAACAGGAAATAAATTTCATGTCTTTCCCTAGTAAAAGCACCTCCCACAGTGTAGTAAAACACTGGCTAGGCTTACAGTTAACCCTGTGATTGCCCCCTGGTGACCTCTTCCCAACCAGTGTCATTAAATATGACAGTGCATATTTTGTATAACTAATCACTGTATTCCTGCCATTGGTCATTGTCTGAATGTCTACCACAATATCGCAGTCCCGCTATAAATTGCCGATCACCGCCATTACTAGTAAAAAGACATTTGTGACATTTGTATTTGTTTTACGCAAACCAATCAATATACACTTATTGGGACTTATTTTTTCCCAAAAATATGTAGCAGAATACATATTGGCCTTAATTTATGATTTTTTTTTTATTGGATAAGTTTTATAGCAATGAAAAAAAATTTAAAAAAAATAAAATATATATATATATATATATATATATATATATATATATATATATATTTATATTTTGTTTTCAAAATTGTCGGTTGTTTTTTGTTTATAGCTTTATAGCGCAAAAAATAAAAACCGCATAGGTGATCAAATACCACCAAAAAAAGCTCTATTTTTGGGAAAAAGGTACATACATTTTATTGGGTACAATGTTTTGTGACTTCTCAGTTGTCAGTTAAAGTAACGCAGTGCCATAATGCAGAAAATGGCCTGGTCATGAAGGCGGGTAAGTCTTCCGGAGGTCAAGTGGTTTAAATGGTTCTAAAAGCAAAAGTTTTTTTTACCTTAATGCGTTCTATGCATTAAGGTAAAAAAAACGAATGCCAGTTTCCCCCACCCCTTTCTAAACTGTTACCTGAGCCCCCTCTCGATCCAATGGTATGCCCAGCTCTCCTTTTCTCACAGGCCAAGGCCTAGCCATTATGCGTGTTTCTGTGGATGCACACAGCCTGGCTCAGGTGCCCTGTGTTATGGTGGCACATGGATGGGGGACCCCAGCAGAGGAGGTAAGGGACCACTCTGTGCAGTACTAGTTTTAGTATAGTGTTATTTGACATGCAGAAAATCTTTGTAGATTTTTTTTTTTTTTTTTTTATTGTGAGCAATTTGAATGAACAAAAATGATGGTCTATGGAAGAGGAAGGGGGATGTGCCTGAGCACCATATCTGTGGGGAGGGGTGAGAGGAGACTAAAGCTATTGTCCAAGAAAATTCTAAGCCAACTGATTGCTTCGTCAATGAAGAAATCTTGGTTGCAAGGTGTTGGGTTGTGCCTGCAGAAATAACATCATTGTCATTCCAGTGCAGGGAGGCCGCTTTGCTGCTGTAAATCTTTGTGATTCAGTTGTTTTTTTTTTCCATTTTAGAGTAAGAGGAGGGTTATAACCACTTAATGTCCCATAGCCAAAACAGGAAGTGTGTTGAAATCCCCCCCCCCCCCCCCCCAAAGTGAGGGAGTCCCTGGTTGTCAACAAGGATCACCAGAATTAGTCTCCCCATTAAGTACCCGTTCACACCACAAAAATGTCCTCCAAATTTGTTCCTTGTTCCAGACGCATTTTTGCATGCGTGTTGTTTTTTTTTTTTTTTTTTTTTTTACTGGAACATACTGCACTGGTGTTATCAATGCCATTGGAACCCATATAACCTACTTTTCGTGCATTTTTGATGCAGGAAAAAAAAAGGACTGCACTGCGTGTGAACAGGCCCTGAAAGCTTTCCCCTGTATTAGCGCTGCACAATTAATCGTTTATAAAATTGCTATCTCGATTCAACCCCACTCAAGATCCTTATCCGGCATTTCTCTGATTCTATGTAAACAGAGCAGAGCCGTTCTCTGCTCTTAGCTGTCAAAAAAATAAAATAAAACGACAAATGTTTATTAACATTCCTCAGCGCTGAGAGATGGAGAAGAGATGCATTGGGGGTTATTTACTAGTGCACTTGGAAGTGCAGTCGCCCTAAATCTAAGGGGTAGATCTGAAATGAGTGGAAGCTCTGCTGATTTTATCATCCAATCATGTTCAAGCTAAAATGCTGTTTTTTATTTTCCTTGCATGTCCCCCTCGGATCTACAGCTACTTTACTTTCAAGTGCACTTGCAGTGCAAAGTGGATTTTCCTTTAGTAAATAACCCCCTTTGTATCATTTGATTCTTTTAGATCAAAGGGATAAACTTCGGCCTGTAAATGAGGTCAGTTTAACCACTTCAAGACCAGGCCTTTTTCTGACACTTTTGCTTACAAGTTAAAATCTGTATTTTTTGCTAGAAAATTACCGCCAAACATATATTTTTTTTCAGAAAAGACCCTAGAGCATAAAATGGTGATTGTTGTAATATTTTAGTTCACATTTTATTTCAAATGCTTTTTTATTTTATTTTTTAAATACACTTCAATGAATTAAAAAAATAAAAATAAACCGTAAAGTTAGCCCAATTTTTTTGTATAATGTGAAAGATATTACATAGTAAGATTTAATAAAGACACCAGTCCATCTTGGGTGAGTGTGGGTGCATCTACAATTGTTCCAATCCCTGTACATTGTGTACATTAAGATGCTCATCTATTATATTATTATTTATTTACGGTACCCATATAGCGCCGTCAATTTACGCAGCGCTCCGCACATACATTGCACACTCACATCGGTCCCTACCCTAAAGGAGCCCACAATCTAAGGTCCCCAACTCACACGCATATACTAGGGCCAATTTTGGACAGAAGCCAATTAACCTACCAGCATGTCTTTGGAGTGTGGGAGGAAACCAGAGTACCCGGAGGTAACCCACGTAGGCACAAGGAGAACATGCAAACTCCAGGCAGGTAGCGTAGTGGTTGGGATTCCAACCAGCAACCCATTTTACTGCTAGGCGAGCGTGCTACCCACTACACCGTTGTGCTGCCTTGTTACATCGCAAGAATCGTGATCTTTATTCTAAGCAAAAAAAATTTAAAATCAAGATTTTCATTTTATCCAAAATTGTGCAGCTCACCCTCAAAATTTCTGACTTTCTTTTACTTTCACTTTGGGGTGATGATGGTAAACAGGACAAAAAGAGGATGAATCTCCCACGTGGGACACTGACGGATGTTCTAATCCATCTCCACTCTATATCCAAAAGGAAAAAAAAATATTTTTTTCCTTTATGCTTCAAAGTGGGGGGGGGGGGGGATTTGGGTTGTAAAACCATGGCCCAACATCTTATTTTTACTAGCTACCAGCTGCAAGTGTAATAGAGCCCCAAGTCTGTCTGAATTATTTAACCTAACACTGCCTTAGGATTTTCACAGAGTGGCTTGTTTTTCTGTCAATATTTGTTCTTATAAAGTTTTGTTTTCTCTGCTCCTAAAGTACACATTGTTTTGTTTATTTGAAAGCGGATGGTGTGCCTAGCTGAAAACAAACACAACAGTGGAGTATTTTCCTAATGCATGTCCAAGGTCAAACTGGAAAGCCTGCTGCAGTGCTCAGCTGTGTAAGTTATAATTTATTGAAGGGCTAGCTGCCTTCCTTCCCAATCATGCTGCAGGAAGAGGCAAGCTGCACAGAGCATGTTTACGAGTTGAAAAGAAACTGGTGTGATCAAGAAGATGATGAAAAGATAAGGATGTTATTGACAAGTACAGCAGGAGCACATAAAAGTTTAATCAAATACAATGCATAAAAGCAGCAGGATCGTGTCTCTTTTGCTCCAATAGAAGTTGTGTTCGAGGAATAGAAACTAGATTTAAATACAAAAGAGCAAATTGTGTTGCAAGTTTGTTTAAATGGAGGGCATAATTGTAGTAGAAACCTTGTCAGTATACAACGTTCTGTGCATAAAGATAAACCTTGCTACTTATGAAAGAATGTATTCTTGTACACAGGGTGGTTAACAAGGGATAATAGGATTCTCTTTACTGTTCACCAGTTTTTGTTCTTTTAGTGTCAAATACAAAAGTTCCGCATTTCAGACAATTGTGTATTACAAAAACAAAGTCCTAAATATATGTAATGTCTCTGTATGCATTTTCCAAGCAGTGGTGTATGGACTGTAGGTAAGATATTTCTTAGAGAGTTGTGTTGTCAGAGCAGAAATTAAATTAGGAACAATTTAGGAATAAATTAAGGAATACTGTTTTTAGTATGCTTTTGAAAAGGCTATAAGTGGATACTACTGGACAGTGCATTTGTCATGTTTGCAAAACAGTTTTTAAAAAATATATATTTTAGCCTCTTTCCATCCAGTCTCTGGACATTTAATTTGACAAGCATTATAACCCTATAATGCCGCCTTAATGCACTGTAATTGCGTGCATTGCATACACTTGTATCGCAGCCTCATTGAACTCAATGGCCGAGTTTAGCTACTCTGCACCCCAAGTTAAAAATGCCGCTGCTGCAGCATGTGAACAGCCGCATCCAACTATTTTACAGTACAGGTGGGGAGCCTGTTTTTACCACCCTCCCAACCACCCGTCTGAAAGGCTGATTTTATGACCAATTTGGTACCTTTTTATAACCACTTAACGACCGGCGATGTACCAGTACATCCAAGGACTTTCGGTGGTTATACCGAGATGATTATGTTTTTTTAGAGCCAGCAGTCAGCTCTCTTGTGATAGCAATCAGAGAGCGGCTAACTAGGGGGGGATGTTCCCGCTGCTTTCTGCGGCTTGCTCGGGCTTTCCTGTCCAACCAGCAGACTGGAGCTAACAACCGGCGCGTTCGCTGGCTGGCCGGACAGCCAAGCAAAGCTGGGATTCATCTTTGATCGGCTGTTCGTGATCGTAACCTGGAAGTGATGACATAATATCATGTCTGGTTTACCTGGATGTCGACGACAAAAAATAAAAAAGTTTTCAAAAACACTGCTGCTCTAGATGTTTTTAATGCTTTTAAGGGCAGAAGAGGGATTTGGGGGGTCTTATAGATTCCAGATCCCACCATAAAGAGTACCCAACGCATGCCTATTGCTATCTATATCTATCTATCTATCGATATCGATATTATATATTTTGAGCAAGTAGTACAAGCACTTTAAAACAAACCCCCATTTTGCCTCTGTTGCTAAAGCATTGTAAAGAATTGTATTTATTTTCAGATTCATAACAGGCATATTGAATTCACATCTCCTTTCTTCTTTTACATGCCAGGATCGTGGCAGCCTTCCAGCCCTCTAATGTAAAACCAAATGCTGCGTGAAGCCTACTTCTGGGCCTTTGTTGGGCTCTTTGAGAAGGAAATACTTTATGGTGCATGCTACTAGAATGATCAGTGAGGGTTTGTTTTAAAGTGGTTCTAAAGCCTTGTTTTTATTTTATTTTACCTTAATGCATTCTATGGATCCCCCTAGCCCCCCCCCCCCACGCCTAATCGGTATCAAAAGACACAGACAAAGACAGGGTGGCTCGCGAGCAAGCCCGCACAAGTGCCCCCATAGAAAGCAGCTTTCTGGGGGGGGGGGGGCAATCACTCAAGAGGAACCTTAAGCATCGGTAATGTTAATGCAGAGTTCCACCCAAAATTGGAACTTTCACTCGTAGTCTTTCACCCCTAGGGTGCCACATTTGTCACCTTTCAGGGGGGAGGGAGGCAGTATACCTGTCCTTCACAGGTATCCTGTTCCCACTTCCGAGAGCCTCAGTCGCGGTTATTGACGTCACCGCCCGGGCTCCCTCCCTCCTTCCCCGGCCGCCGGGCCAGTAGGAAAGGGGAGCGGGGCCTTGCGCATGCACAGTAGGATTCCCGGCGTGAAGTCATAAGGCTTCACTGTTGGGTTCCCTTATTCGCAATGGTGGCGGCATGCAACCGACAGCTGATGGAAACATCAGCTGCGGTGCCGACATCACTGGACTCCAGGACAGGTTAGTGTCCAATTATTAAAAGTCAGCAGCTGCAGTATGTGCAGCTGCTGGCTTTTAATTTTTGCAGCGGTGGGCGGACCTCTGCTTTAAAGCTTTTACTGCCTGGTAAAGCTGAGCTGCGGCCTTACTTTTTTTGTGCTCACATTTGTAGCACATGAGTCATCTCCTGTGTTGAAACAGATTGCTCTCAATTATCTGCATATTTGCATCTCCATAATATAACCCTTTTAAAGCTATAGCGGCTATCTGGAGCCCATCCTTTCGCAGATATTGACTTTCTCTACCATATTGTCTATTCTTTATGTGAAAACACATTCTTGGCATCCAGTGGCCAGCAGGCAGAAGCAGGCATGTCTAAAGGAATCCCAGGGATATGTTCTTTCATATAACTCTTTTTAGAAATATCTAATGAAGAATGCTGTGACGTTTACTGGAGCTTGCAGGCCCTTTCTACCTTACTTAGAGCAAAGAGCAGCAGAGACACCCAATGATGTCACGGGGTCTCAAAAAATAAATTTTTGTGAAAAATGTGAATTGCATGTTGGCTGGGGGAGGGAAAGTAAGGAAGGGGTTATAGGCATATGTTACAGGCATGTGTGAAATTGGGCATACTATAGAATGCTTTCATCAACTTCTGGTTCCGTCGCCATATGGAGTAGCTGTACTCCACTTCAGCTCCTGCAGCAAGGCCAAAAACAGCTTTTAAAGCCAGCCCAGACACCCGCTGCTGCCTGCACAATCTCCGGAAAGCCCACCCGCAATGATGGACCGCTTCCTGGACATAAGCGGTCCGCGAGCTCTGCTGGCCCTGCGCCAAATCGAGACCAGGTATGTGGCCTGGCCATCCAATAAGTGCAAAGGCTGAAATGGCTGATAATGCAGGCATGCTGCTCATAAAAAAAGCTGGAGGAACATGCCTCTCGCCTCAATGAGGCTGAGAACAGAATCTCTAACATTGAGGAAGAACTTCACAAGACACAGGTAACGGAGCAGGCATAGGATAAAACTTACCAGTACATATTACAAAAACTAGAAGACCTGGAAAATAGATCCAGTCTCAGTAACCTGCGCTTCATAGGTGTGCCAGTATCTATGCAATCATCTGCCATTACAGAATTTTGCGCCAGACGCATACCCGAAGCTCTGTGCCTACTAGGCCCTTGCAAAGTAGAATGTGCACATCACATTGGGGTTTTTCCCTCAGTCCAATTATTGCTAAAGATCTGGACTATGCAGATAAAGCCTCTATCTTGCAAAAATACAGGCTGGTCAGGTCTCTACAGATCGATGGAATCAAAATCCTGATATTTGCTGACTATTCCATCAAAGTCTCAAAAGAAAAGCTTTCCAGTACATCTGCACGGGAGTTTACCAGCAACAGATAAAATTCAACTTGGCTTTCCCTACAGTGCTCCGCCTCAAAGCTCCCAACGGAGACCAGCTAACCTTCCACGACCTGTCCGAGCCAAGGATGTTTCTACGCTCCCTCCACAAAGATCCACAACCAAATCTTTCTTCCAGGGCATCCCCAATTCCCTGACGTATGTACCAATGTAGCCCATGAAAGGACTCTCCAAAACCTCTCAAGGTTTCTAGATCCAACACTCGCTCCAATCTATACTGACTTCTGCTCCTCGGTTCTCTCACCTTCATGCACATGGGTAATTTGAAGACTGCTTAGACTTTCACATGGTAATGTCCTTATTGTCATTTACTTACTGCATTCATTTATGCGGCCCTTTTTAGTCAGGCGGCCTATACCCAACCAATTACCCATTATTTTTCGCTTTCTGCCTCCCACGGGGCTCACTAAATACAGCTACAGGGCCTCCCCCTCAATCGACCAGAGTCAAATTTACTGATTTTCCTGTTCAATCGGGCGCCAACGTATATTCTGTACCATGTACAGGGTCAGTCTATGGGGAGCTGGTTCTTACAGTGAACCCATGCAGAAAAAAAGTGAAGTTCTATGGTTCTGTTGTATGGTTTATTTTTGTCCTACTCCCCACATTTCTTTCCCCCTTACAGTCGTCTTGCATCTCCTCCTTCTTCCCTCCACCTGCACATGCTGCAGGCATTATCTGTACCTCCTAGGGAACAATCACTGTTAACTAAGGATGAGCTCAGGCGTGTTCGCATGGTCCACGTGCAGAGCCCGCCAGGAAGTCGGCACAGCGCTGCGCTAATCACAGGCAGTGAGACATTGCCCCGATGTGCGGCTGCAGAGATCGGGAAATGTCTCACTGCCTGTGATTAGCGCATCGCTGCACCGACTTCCTGGCGGGCTCTGCACGTGGACCATGCGAACACGCCTGAGCTCATCCTTACTGTTAACCCCGAGGCTAATAGTCCCCCTATCCCTGGTAACCACCCCCGTAAATACTACATCAGCCCAATTCTTTCCACCTAAAACCCCCCCATGAGTCGTCTCATGGAATGTGAAGGGCCTTAGATCCCCTATAAAGAGACTCAAGATATTAAGACCTCTCAATAATGCTTTTTAGGCAAAACATGAAGTGTGTGTGTGTGTGTATATGTATATATGTATATAATATAATTTAGCGGGGCCGAGTTCTGTGTCTGTATCAATGGACTCAGCAGCAGGGCTCCGGAGCGTGCCCGCACGAGTGCCCCCATGGAAAGCAGCTCTCCATGGGGACACTTAATAAAGAGGAGGGGCCAGGAGCACCGCTGGGGGGGAAGGATTGGGGCCGGTCTGTGCAAAACCCTTGCACAGAGCAGGTAAGTATAACGTGTTTAAAAAAAAAAAGAACCTTTACATTTACATAAATTAATTGTACATTACAGGACACAGTCAGAGTATAATGCCATGTGTTTATAGGTGTGTGCCTTTAGGTGATTGGACAGTGGCAAAGTTTGAGGATATGCCTCCTGGGCACCTCCCCTATAGCCTTATCCCACGCCGTTAGTCCTCAGTTTTATGCCGTGTCTGAAGGTAAGGAACCTTTTCTCCTTCATGGTGAAAATTCTAGCTTAACTAGTTTATTCAATATTTGTTGGTTCTTCAGGCAAGCTTTTGTGGGCTTCTATTGTCAACCTAGAAGTAGTTTATCTGGATCATCATAACCTTGATAAAACCTTGAGCATTGTACCTGAACTTGGCGCCATATTTCAACCACTCAGAGCTTAGTCTCATGTGGATGACCAGGTGATAAATCACATCACTAGTCACACACTTTACTGCCACTTCCACCTAGAGCCCTGTTGAAGAAAACTTGTGGCAAAGTGCCTGAGTACATTTTAAGGATGGTGTTCACCTGGGTTATGCATACTGCTTAGGAACACCCTTACTCTATACTTGGCAATCTGTTACCCAGGGGAATACCCTCCCTTCTAGCTATGTTGAAGACCAGGCAAAAGGGAGCCAATGCGGATTCACAGGCACACCTTCCCTCTGCTGAAGGCCTGTACAACACTCAAACTCAAGGTGATGATGCACCCTTTGTACTGGAGAAAGAACCAGCTCAAACACCAGTCTCCTCATCTAATTCTAGCTGTTTAGGCATGCAATAATTGGCCTATTTGATTAAAGAGGAACTGCAGTCTGCTCACATAATTTGTAATAAAAACATCTTTGCCATTCTGAAGCTTGCCTCCAGCCACTTTGCATATTATTTTTTTATATACTGTGATTCTGTACTTGCTAAATATGCTGCAGAAATATCCCTCCACTGAGTCTGGCTGCAACCATTTTAACTGTGGGCAGCCAAAGCTGCCTGTAGAAAATTACTTAGAACCCCCAAACATTATATATATTTTTAAGCAGAGACCCTAAAGAATAAAATGACGATCGTTGCAAAATTTTTTTATGTCACACGGTATTTGCTCAGCGGTCTTTCAAATGCAATTTTTTGGGAAAAAAGATACTTTCATGAATTGAAAAAGAACAAAACAGTAAAGTTAGCCCAATTTTTATGTATAATGTGAAAGAAGTTACACCGAGTAAATAGATACCTAACATGTTATGCTTTGAAAAAATTTAATGGTTGCCAAGAGTTAAAGAGGTCTTTTGCTAGAATTGCCATCACTCGTGGGGACAGGGGTGCTTTTAAATTTTAAAAAAAATGTTTTTCCTTCTTTATTTTTTTAACTTTGTCCCTTTTAAAAAGAAAAAAAATGATCACTGTTATTGCTGTCACAAGGAATGTAAACATCCCTTGTGACAGTAATAGGTGGTGACAGGTACTGTTTATGGAGGAGTCGGGGGTCTAAAAGACCCCAAATCCCTCCTTTGCACTTAAAAGTATTCAGATCGCCAAAATCTGCGTTTCTGAACACTGACAATTTTTTAAAATTCAGCGCCATTGTCAGCCGAGTAAACTGGAAGTGACATTGCTTCCAGGATTTTACATGGGAAACCCGATTGGAGCTGAATTTGGCTTCATACGGGTCTCAGCCTAGGTGGCAGATGCGTCGAATGGTGGCTTGGAAGGCCCAGGAAGGAGGTGGGAGGGGAGTCCCTTCCCGCTCCTTTAGGATAACAGCCGAGCAGCTTTAAGGTGCACTGGTTGTTATCACTAAAAAGCCAACGCTGGCTCTAAAAACTGGTATTGGGGTGATGCCTACAGCTGCAGGCATCACCCCGGTATAAAACCCCTTCAAGCTGAGAGCGCATATTTGCGTACGTTTGGCGTGAAATGGTTGGCGTGATCAGTTGTCTTCCGCTCTGGTTTTCTGTGTGGATGCCCTAGACTGGGTCCTGACTCAAAAAGTTCCAGAATGGCTCTAATTTCTATTCACATGCACCTAATCGTATGGCTTGGACACCCAAAGCTGTCTGCAAAAGGTACCTCACACACGTGCCTTTCCAAGTAAGACATCTGTTTAGGGCACTTTATTCATAAAAGTGGTAGGGGATGGTTAGGTTTTACTTCCACAGTGAAAGGTCCCAGAACCCACCTTTCCAGGATCCCCTAGCTCCTGAATACAAAAATCCCGACAGATTGCCACACAAGCATCGCTTGTGTTGGTGTGGAGATCATTTTATTTTTTTTAAGTTCAGCCTGCTGAGTTGACTGAAGAAAAAAACATGCTGTGTGTACCGGGCTTTAGAGATCGTTTTCTAGTGAGGGACTTATTTGGGATCCCCCCTCCCCTTCTGTGTCTCTGTATTCTGACAGGAGGTCCCCCCCTCTTACCAGAATACACTGATTAGTGCTTGCAGCCTTTGGCTGCCAGTGCTGATCAGATGCTGGTTTTCCAGCTTACCGTGTCTCTTCGACAAATGCCAGTTGGTAGACCCGCTTCTGTTGGAGAGTCGGCTGTACACACTGACCAAAATGTATTTTTGGCTAGTGTGTACCCAGCTTAAGAACATCTGATTGAGAATTGAGATGCAAGAGATCCCACAATACGGTTCTCCATGAGCGTTCTAAGCCTGATGGTAGCTGCCTCCGAGTCGGCACCATTAACCCACTTGCATTCAAGAACCCTTCAACTAATCATCTTGTCACCCTGGAAAACGCTTGCGCCTTCTCTCGTTTTACCCATGTTCCTCTCAGCCAAGCAAGGACATCCCCATCTTGGTAGATCACCACTCCAGCCCGAACAGAGGGAAAGTCCTTCGGTGGGATACCTCCCTTTAAAACTATCAGGGATATGACCCATAGAGGATCTTTCATGCAAAGTAACCTTTTTGGTCATCTTCACATCTGCCAGATGGGTGACCCTTTTACTGTAAAATAGCCTTTTCTCGCACTTCACAATGACAAGGTTGTCTTATGCCCAAGGCCGTTCTTCAAAGGTGGTCTTAGCACTCCCCTTAATGTGGACGTTGTCTTTCCATTCCTATGCCCTGCTCTGTAGCATCCAAAGGATATTCTCTACATTGCTTGGACGTAGTCCGAGCCATTGGTGTATACTTCAAAGTTAGCGATCCGATCAGATGGACAGATTCTGTGTTTGTCCTTTCCTTGAGACGTAACAAGGGACGCCCTGCTTCAAAGTCCACCATCACATGATGGATAGGGAATCTAATTGAAAAAGCTTACATTCTAAAGAAATATTCTCCTGCACTTTTACGTGCCCATTCCATCAGTGGGAGTTCTCTGTACATTTCGGCACCCAGACTCGTAGTTTAAGGCCACAACCTGGTCTTCTGTTCATGCATTTTTTCGAAAAGTTTTTATCAGGTGGCTGTCCAATCGGCTAATACAACTTTTGGACACAAGATTTTCATAGGAGCAAGCAGGGTTTTCTAACCCTTGTTGTTTGGGCCTGTTGCCACAGTTCTGTTTGCCTCCTTGTTGCCCACCCTTCTTACTCATTAATTGGGGGCGTCCCATTGTAGATGAATACTCCTTTTTTTGTTTTATTTTTTCAATGGCTATTTATGAATGCTTACACAGCTGTAGCTGTATTAATGCTACAGCGTTTCTATCATAATTATATACTTTGATAGCTTTTTTGAATCGATATGTCCCAGTACTCTTGTGTACATGCATTTATTTATATATATATATATATATATTTATTTATATATATATATATATATATATATATATATATATAATTTTTTTTTTTTTAGGTATTTTTGCTTTAATAGTTTGATGCTAAATCCCGATGCTCCATTTCAACTGTAAATAATTAGTTTTTCACCCATGTTCAGTTTTTTTATTTATTTAATTTTATTTTTGGCACTAGTACAACCACCACCAAATTGAATAATTACACCAATTGAATGTAAATTTTTCTTAAGGTGGAGCTTGTATAGGTATAAAAACGTATAAAATACACTTCAAGGATTACAGTGTTCCCGGTGTCTTGTCGAATACTGTCCCTTGTCGGATAGTGTCCACCCTGTACTGCGCTTGCGCAGTGTGGAGGACAAGGAGATGCCGAAAGTCTCCGAAGATGAACGGCGCCTGCGTTAAAATACGCCATTAAAATAAAATACGATGCGATACGCATATGCCCCTGTGGAAGTCTTTGCGGACGAAACATGTCGGGTGGATACGCTTGATACACCACTACTGCGTTGCCTATCTTGTTTTTATTGATTTTTATTTTAATGGCAAGATTTTTTATGAAATTATTTTACGGAAGTTGATATACTCCTCAAAATAAAAACAATCCTTTGTTGGATTTTTTACGCTATGAGGAGGCCCTCTATCTCTTTTTTTGTCTCTATGCTCCCGATTCATTGAGGATTTCGGATAAAGGTTAACGATCTAACGGTTTTCTGGCGGTCCGGTGGGTCCATCTTTCATTTGATGATTGGTGAGTACAGACTGTACTGCCGGCTCAGTCTTGTTCTTGGTCCATCTCTTCTCATTCAACACCAGCCGGTTCACACAAGCTCGTTTGACCCCTCACCAACGGTCAGTGGGTCCATCTTGTGCGGTAAGCGTACCTGACCTTTGTTTTTATCACACGGTTCAAGATGTTGTCCGACAGAGGATATAACATTTTTGAACATTTTATATATTCTAATTATCACAGTGATTGGTCTACTCCTTCTCATATAGAAACTTGGCTATATGGACTACCATATTGCTCATAGCCATTGAGTGTGGACTGCCATATGCTCACAGCCATTAAGTGTCTCAGTATTTCTATATCTTTGAATGACCTCTTTACCTGGTTGGCTATTTTACTCTTACACTATTTGTGGTGTTGGATATTTTGTTATATATTTTGTATCACTTAAAGATTTTTTATGCTCTTAGTGTTTCCCCACTAGTTATGTAGCCTATTATTCGGCCGGTTAACCACTTTTCTGAAAACACTTGATGGTGCACTTTCAGATCTCTCCAGTCTCTTGGTATTCATTGTTACCAGGGTTGGATAGTTTCAATTATTTTTTTATGGGCAGTTTGTCCACAGATTATACACACCATTTGCCTGATTCAAGTTCACTTGGAGTTAGATCGTCATAGGTCTTACCATTTAAGATTTTTGTTATATATATTAAATTCTGAACATTGATCTTTGTATTTAGGATTATATTTCTTTTTACAGCTCATGTTCAGATACAATAATATATGAAAATTCTTTAGCGCCACACTTTTTATCTTCATTATACTACACAATTTGTCACATTGTTGTGTTGGCGGCTTGGTTAGGGGGAGGCGCAGCTATATACCCTTATATTCACCATCCAAGTGGACATAGAGTTAGAATAAAAATTTGCCAAGCGAGGCCGTGCCCGAAGCGTGGCGAGCTCAAGCGAGCCCGCGAGGGGCCCTGTTACTAAGTGCTGTTTTACATCATCTACCGTATGTCCACTTGCATGGTGGGGCTTGAACCTGACCTCAGGGCAGAAGGTACTATTAAGTGCGCGGGCACAGTCTTCGGAGACTTTTGTCCTCCCTACTGCGCAAGCGATGCGCCTGCGCCGTATGGGGCGGGCACTATCCGATGGGTGGGCAGTTCTCGGCAGAACACCGGCTCTATCTATTGATTTATATGAATACTCTGCGTGTGTCCTGTACGATTAAGAGGAATTTTGGCTTGCCTGTAAATTCCAAATGATGAAGTACAGGACACAAGAAACCTTCACTTCCATTGGTGGATTTACTCTCCATTGTGTGCTGCGAAACTGAAAACTCACGGAGTGTGGTAGGGATATGGGAGAGGTGCCCAGGGGTGTGTCCTCAAAAGCTTTGCCAGTGTTTAATTACCTGAAGGTACATGTCTAGAACACATGGTGTTTGGATACTCTGCCTGTGCCCTGTATTGTGCTCCAAGATGGGAAATTTTGAAGGCAAGTCAAAATTCCTCTTTTGCATAGGGAAGCTTTGTAAATATCACATCATTTTGTTAGATTCACGATGCAGGTTTGTTTGAAAATAAATTGACTTGTTTCACTATTGGAATCCTATTTTTGTCTGGCATTGAAAGAAACTAAAGGCTTGTTTATGGTTCCAATTAGATTGGGGGGGAATACGTAAGCATTCCCATGGCAACAGGACTGCCATATGAAAATGGCGTTGTCTTGTCTCATGAAGGGATGCTGCACAGTTTGTCATTTGAGAGATCACTGCATATTGTTTGCATAACTGGCAATAGATCTGTAGTTTAAATGTTTTATTTTGGATTGATAATCTTGCGTGTGCTGCCTGCCTCCAGTTGCCAAAGCTTAAAGTAGAACTAAGGTCAAAAATGAAAAATCCAATATGTGATGAAAATAAATGGGATGTGCAATATATCTGCCTTTGTAATCTAAATGCAAGTAGATGGAGAAATTGACCTGCTCCCCCTCTAGCATGTCAGCTTCCTTTATTCTAGAGACAACAAAGCTTCCCGTTTTCCAAATCCGTTGTCCCCTTTTGCTTTATGCCGTTGTTAGAAGACTACAGTGCAGCGTGAGGTCATTAGGGTGTGTTTCTTCCTTTCCTTAGAAAGCACCAGTGTTCAACCTAGAAGACGCCAGGACGCGCCCACTTTTTTCACACTGAGTCCGCCTATGCCATGCCCATATCTCACCTATGCCACTGTCCACTGCGATTGAATCATGGGAACTGTAGTTCCATGTGGGAGATGCAGAGTAGAAGACAATGATGTGCTAGCTCTGCAAGACTCTTCCCAGCATCGCTATCTGAATCCAGTGGCACAGGCTCAGAGGGCAGGTTACAGTAAGTAATTACAGGTGTATGCTGAAGTCGTCATAATTTTAAATATTACATTTGTGTCATTTTCATGAGCTTTGGTAATTTACTAAAACATGATAGGCTGCCTTTAGTTGTACTTTAATATATTTCTTCCTCTTGGTTTTATGCTTGCTAATATTTTAAATCCCTTACGGTGTGTGTTGTATCTTCTGGTAGCTTGTGTACCATTTTTGCTTCGGAGGCTTATCTGGCTTTTTTGTTTTTTTGCTCAAGTCAATGACCCTGTGACTTAACTTTGTCCCTTCTATCCTTCATGATCCATACACCCACCTGTGTCTTTTTTTATTGTTTTTATACCTTTTTGCTCCCTTTCAAATAACCACTGCATGGTATATAGCATGCAGGTTTATATCAGCATTAGAGGGCCTGTGCGCTGATGGTCCTCTTGCTGTAGGGATATCAATCCATAAGCCTACTGCAACTGGCATCTTTTGTGGGGGATGGGAGCATTTCAGTGTAATCACACACACAAAAAACCCAAAACAATAATAAAGAGCATAGTAGGTTTATGGTTTTGGGCCTTAACCACTTGGCTCTCACATCTGCTCACCCCTTATGGACGAGAGCAATTTTCAAATTTCTGCTATGAGCCTGTTCGGCGATAATTTTGTCATTACTTATAATAACCTAATACATATATATAGTTTTTTTTTTCATTTAAAAATAGTGTTACTGCACATAAAGTGTGCATTTTATTCTGTAATTTGTCCTGTTTAAAACACTAAAATTATGATTGAAACATTGTAAGGTTATTTACAAATGAAGTAAAGTAGTTTTTTTTTTTTTTGCGCTTTTTTCACTGTGATATGTGTAAATATATGTAAAATGTGTAAAAATATGAATGAACAAAGCAAACAAAAACAGAAAACGTTTAAATATTAGTTAATACAATAGAAAAATCACCATTATAATTGAATGGAGAAGAATAAGGAGTTAGGGCTGATTAGAGTAAACTAAGGGGTGCAACAGAGGAACATTTTAATAAAAAAAAAAAAACTTGTCAAGTTGCTTTAACTGACCTCATGTGCAGATCGACGTTCATCCCTTTTGATCTGTAGATGAATAAACAGAAAAGCTACAAAACAATGTTTCATTGTTTCTGTATTCGCGGCTGAGGAATGTAGATAAACATTGCCAGACTAATTTTTTTTTTGGACAGCTCCTGCTGCCGGGACCTTCTCTGTGTAGCTGAATTGCTGTGTACTGTGACGGGGGGGGGGGGGGATCCTGGCAGAAGGACTGGATGTAGTAGACATGCCCTGTGTACAATTATCCCATCATGCAACTGGCTAAGCTGCCACTTAATAAAGTGTGTGTAAAATATAAAACCTATACATCTTCAAATTTGAAAGCTACATTTATCCCCCCCCCCCCCCCATTCTTCTGGGGAGGAAAAAACCTTTTAATGGAAATGTTCCATGGTGTGCAAGGGTTTCTCTATTGTAAGCAGTGATTTTCACAAGAGTTTAACCACTTGCCGACCGCCTTCTGCAGATATAATGCAGCACGGTGGCTCGGCTGCGCAAACTGACGTACCCGTATTTATCCCGCAGGTACGGGTCGCGGCAATTGGATTAATTTTTAGAACTGACCAGTTTACAGGTCCAGGCCAATGATTTCTGGCCTGGACCTGCTGATCGGTTCTGGCAAATGAAAAGCCTCCTGCCTGTGTAATGTAAACACAAGCGGAGGAAGTGAGGTCATCTCCCCTCATGGAGCCCTTTTCGGTTCCAGCATGAAAGACGACATCCACAGTGAGTACACCAAGCACTACACTGACACCAGGACATGCAGGGACACTTTTTAACCCCCTGATCAACCCCCAGTTAAACCTTTTACTCCTGTCAGTGTCGCCAAGTGCAGTTTTCAGATTTTTCACTGATCACTGCATTGGTGTCACTTGTGACACTAAACAGCATTAGGGCAGTTAGTGGAAGGTTTAGGGTACCCCCCATATATTTCCCAATAAAGGTTTAGCCCCTTGATCGCCCCCCAGTTGAACTTTTCACCCCCTGTCAGTGTCACTAGTATAGTGTACGGCTCTATTTTGTGATCACTGTGTATTTTTAGTGTCACAGGTGATGGTTGTGTTAGTCTTGTATAGTGTCCTAATAAAGGTTTAACCCCTTGATCGCCCCCCCCCCCCCCAGTTAACCCTTTCACTCCCTGTCACTGTGTCATTGGTGTACAGATCTCTTTTCTGATCATTGTATTAGTGTCACGGGTGACATCAGGTGTCAGTGCCAATCCCAGATAGTGTCAGATTTTAACCCTTTGTTTGCCAGTAGCACTAACACCCATGCACACACCATACACCTCCCTTCAAAGCTATTGAGCCATTCAGACACAATACTAGTATCTGATCAGATCTATACAAGCACCCCCAGTAGTATAGTGTTCCCAAAAATGCAGTGTTAGGATCAGCCCAGACACCTTCCAGCACCTGCATTTAGCTGCTCCGCCCAGCCCACCCAAAGTGCAGTATCAATAGATCACTGTCACTTTACAAAACACAGCACACAAAACTGCAGCGTTAGTCACATCTAATCCCTGCTAGCACTAACAGTTATTTATTTATTTTTTCAGCGCTTCAGGCAGTCTGACAACCAGGTGCTTTTTTTTTTTTTTTTTTACCTGTGAGTCACACTTGCTATACCTGTAAATTTAGTGGCCAAAATGTCAAGCGAAAGGTACACTATTGAAGAGGCCTACAGGATACTGAGCATGAGAGATGAGAGTGCCGGGGAAGCCTCACTGTCAGAATTACAATGTGATTCAGGCTCACTATACAAACCTGTAGAGAGCAGCGGCACCCTGATAGATGGCTCTGATGACGGAGTAGTGGTCCCTGCTAAGGTCAGGCATCGCCGACCCCGTTCTTCTGTTGCTGAGGTGCAACAACCACATGGTTCTCATATGCAGTAGAGAGCCAGTACTAGTGACGCTCAACCTTCTGATGAACTGGCAAGCACCAGCGGACTAATACGTCCTGGTCGTAGACACACCAGCACTGCAGTATCACTTGGTGACGTGGCAAGTCCCATAAGTGCAGTTCAAGCTGGTGCGGTGGCTAGCCCAAGTAGTGCCCCACAGGCCCATATAGCCCATAGTGACCTTCCTGATGCCCTTGCAAATCCTGATTGGCAGCCCACCACTTCTGCAGCACCCGTACTTCCCAATTCACTGGCCAACCTGGAATTCAGGTGGAAACAACGCATTTTACTTCCCTTGACTTTTATGAGCCGTTTTTCACAAGATCTGTATCTGTAAAAGCAATTTTTATGTTGGTCAATTTATCGCCACAAATACAAATTTTACCCTTGCCAGAGAATTTGTCTGGAAACCTATCGCGGTTCCCGAATTTAAGACCTTTCGGGTCCCATCCATCCTCGTGGGCATTACTAAAAAGAGTGAGTTGCGGTCATATTGGTCCACTGACCCAATTCACCATATGCCGTGTTCTCTGCTGCCATGACCAGGAATTGATACGAGCAAATCTTGCGGTTCATGCACTTCAACGACAATGAACTCTGTCGTCCTCAGGGTGACCCTGAATATGATCGGCTCCACAAAAGTTGGCCCCTCGTAAACCAATTCAACCAACAATTTTCGATCAAGATGTCGACATTGACGAGTCACTGAATAAGTTTTCTGGCCGCCTTGTGTTCAGACAGTTTCTTCCCAGCAAGCATTCCAGATATGGGGTCAAGATGTATAAGTTCTGTGACAGGGCAACAGGCTATACATATAGTTTCCTGGTTTACGAGGGAAAAAATAGAGGGGTACCATTTATACTTGGACAGCCTTTTTATACAAGCTAGCCACTTTTTAGACACCTTTTTTAGTTACAAATTGTCGCATGTGGCACTGTGCAATCTAATTGCCGGGGCTTCCCCCCAACGGCTTGTGGATATCCGACTTAGACTGGGGGAGAGACCCCTCTTGAGGTCCAATGAATTGCTTGCCGTGAGATGGAAAGACAAACGGAAAATTTTTGTTCTGTCTTCCATTCACGCAGACACAGCAGTCCAAATTACTATGGTGACTGGTGTTGTTGAGAAGCCCTTCTCTTCTGTGTCCACGAATACAACCTTAAAATGGGAGGGCTGGACTTCAATGACCAGATGATGGCGCTGTACTTGGTTGCCCCTAAGGCCAGACGCTGGTATAAAAAAGTGTGTATACTTATTCCAATTGGCTCTTTTCAACACTTACGTGCTATACAAAGCGTCTGGACGAATTGGATCCTTTCTAAAATTTCAGGAAAAGATCATCACAGCCCTTCTGTTTCCAGGCGGTGCTGTGGGCCAACTTGCAAATGCAGTGAGCTGGCTGCATGAGAGGCATTTTCCGGATGTCCTCCCTAGTACCTCTACCCAAATAGCACCCCAAAGATGATGTGTCTGTAGAAAATGTGAACATTGGCGTAACACCCACTATTATTGTCCCTCCTGTCCTGACCAACCTGGTTTCTGCATTGGTGACGGTTTCCATCACTACCACACACTAGTGGATTATTAGCATAGGGTACAGCACCGCACAGTCATAGGGCACACTATCACACAGGGTCTTGAAAGATGAGATGGCGATCACATTTTGAGACCCTATTCTGGGGGTCTTAATAATAATGTAATAATGTGTGTGTGTATGTATGTGTATGTATATATATATATATTGTGTATATATACCAAAAATAGTTGTTTTATTGTGCTCGCTATTGTTCTGCTCTGTTTTACTATATTTTATGCTATACTGTAATATTTTATTGCTGTCTTTTATTGGGTTTGCTTTGCAGGTACGCTATTCCGCTACATCACAGATTTTTTTATTTTGACAGCAACAGTGTTTGCTCTCACGATACGTAAATCTGTGACTCCAGCGCTGTAGGAGGTGATTTCACCACCACAGTTGAAAAAAAAAAAAGAGCATATATATCATAGGGGCGGATCACCCTTATGCTTTGGCATATATTTTCATTTACTTTTCCTGGCAGAGATTTCTTCATCCACATCGATCGATGTAAATGGATATTTTTTTTCGTTCAGCTCATGGGCTGCCCATGGAGTAGAGAAGATATCAGCCATGTATTGAATTGTACACGGTCTTTAGGTTATGCATATTTTACAGCCTGATGGGAAGATGTGAAGTTTGTGTAAACTCACATTTACCATATAAGCATGTGTGTGGTGCACCTACAGCGTATGAATATGTGCCTACTTAAAGCAGACCTTCAGTCATGTTTTCATCTTTCCATCTATTAAATCTTCTACCCTTGTTGTTTTAACTTTGGATAGTAAAAAAATTTTCTGGCTAGCTGCCATAACCCCGGTATCCTCTTCTTCAGCGGATGGTCCGCTTTCAGATAAAAGTGGTCTCTGCGGCGGATTCACCGCAAGATCACTTTTATCGGCGACTGGAGAGGGCCTCCCTCCCAGGGCTCTCCGCCGCTTACCGGACCTGCCGGTAGCGGCGGAGGCGATCGGGTCCGGTCACGGCTGTGGTATTGAGATGAGTGAGGGGAAGATGGCTCCCATCCATCTCCATACCACTGCAGGGTGGCAGCAACGTCGAAAGAGACATTTTTTATTTTCAAATGACATCTATTTTTTTTTTTTTTTTTTATTGCATTTTACTGTAAATATAAGATCTGAGGTCTTTTTGACCCCAGATCTCATATTTAAGAGGTCGTGTTTTAAAAAGAACAGTGTAAAAATAAAAGATAAAGCTTGAGTGCAGAAGCAAACGCATACTTGAGCAGTGTCCGCATATGAAAACTGTGTTCAAAACCACACGTGAGGTATTGTCGCAATCAGTAGAGCGAGAGCAATAATTATAGCCCTAAAACTCCTCTCTAACTCAAAACATGCAACCTGTAGAATTTTTGTTAAATGTTGCCTACAGAGATTTTTATGGGTAATAATTTGTTGCCATTCCACTAGCGGGTGCAATTTTGAAGCATGACATGTTTGGTATCAATTTACTCAGGATAACATCTTTCACAATATAAAAAAAATTGGGCTAACTTTACTGTTGTCTTTTAATTAAAAAAAGTGTATATTTTACAAAAAAAAGTGCGCTTGTAAGACTGCTGCACAAATATGGTGTGACAAAGTATTGCAACGACCGCCATTTTATTCTCTAGGGTGTTAGAAAAAAAAACAAATATATATATATATATTACGTTCGGGGTTTCCAAGTAATGTCCTAGCAAAAAACTGTTTTTAACTTGTAAACACCAAATCTCGGAAAGAGGCTCGGTCCTTAAGTGGTTAAAGCAATCTACTGAGCTGGCCAGAACCACCTCTGGAGGGAGTCTTTTCCACATTTTCACAGCTCTTACTGTGAAGAAACCTCTCCGTATTTGGAGATGAAATCTCTTTTCCTCTAGATGTAAAGACTTTTAAAAATATATATATAATGTTTGGGGGTTTAAAGTAATTTTCTAACAATTTTTTTTTTTCATGTAAACAAAAAGTGTCAGAAAGAACTTGGAGCTTCTAATGTTGGGCATAAAATGGCAGAACAGTTCAAACCCCTGTCTCTCCCGTCCCCCCCATGACCTTATTTTGGAAAGTGGACACCCCAAGCTATAGAGGCATGTTGAGTTCATGGAATATTTCCGAAAAGGGGTCATTTGGCATTTTATGTCCTCCAAAACTGCAAATCCAAACAATTACACAAAAATGTGACCAGACTACCTATAAAATAACATTTAGGGTTTTGTTTTGGTAATCTGAAATTTCAACTCACTTGTGATTATGCAGATTCTCTTTTTTGTGAAGTGAAAATTGCAATTTGGACTTTGCAAAATGACACTTTTCTGTACTGATTAATTTGGCACATTGATGAGTAGCAATTTCCAAAATGCATTCACTTGTCACTTTCAAAACTTTTGTATTCTTCACTTGCTAATAAACTCTGGAATAATTTTATGCTGTCAGTCTGAGCTGCATAAAAGTCAAGAGTTACATTTTTACATTATCTGTTGAGGTTTTACTGGTAACATTACATTTGAGTTAACATGTACAATATTGTGACGTTTTTATATTGATCACAGTGTATATATGTATGGGTGTGTGTGTATGTATGTATGTATGTATATATATATATATATATATATATATATATATATATATATATATATATATATATATATATATGTATGTGTGTGTGTGTGTGTGTATGTATATATATATATATATATATATATATATATATATATATATATATATATATATATATTTATTTTGTCAAAAAAAAAATCTGAACAATTTGGGATACAGAAAAAGGGGAGATGAAAAGGGGTAATTGGTTTTCATCATAGTACAACATTTTTCACAAATACGAGTCCCAGATAAAAGACCCTATCGGTTGGAATGCAATTGAAAGAAGGAAAAAAGAGGAAAGAGGAGAAAAAAAGGAAAGATTTGGCAAAATACAAATTTAAATCGATATGACTCCTGGGTATCAGTTCTAAATAAAGTAGACCAAAAAAATCAAAAGTGGGCATAAGACGGGAAGACTTCATGATGAAGTATACCCAATCTACTTGGAAGTCTGCTACATGGTGGTTTTTTAAAGTCCCTCTTACACCTTTTGATTAATTTCTTAGCTTCTAAGTTCTAGGATGATTATTTAACTCTGCTTTAGAATTCCTTTGAAGATAAACGGTTCCATAATTGAAAAACCATGAATAAATCTTAGTACCTGGAATGGCTAATGCATTGATGCAACATAATAGTAACCACTTCTGCTCCAGAGAATTTTTTATTTTTTTTTCAAAGTTTTTGCATGCATGTAAAAACCCCAGTATGTGTGTGTGTGTGTGTGTGTGTGTGTGTGTGTGTGTGTGTGTGTATATATGTATATAATATATATATATATATATATATATATATATATATATATATATATATATATATATATATATATATATATATATATATATATTTTTTTTTTTTTTTTCTGAAAGCAGGGGCCCTGTAGAACAAATAGATAATAATTGCAATTAGACAACAGATTTGTACTCGCTGATGAAATGTATTGTATGATAAGCCATATTTGAAAGGTTAACACATTAGCGATGTAAAGCTCTGAACATGTTACCTTTTTTTATTTTAAAACTACCAAATAGCAGGCAATGTAAGGTTATATTTGTAATTAAACTATTTATATGTGTACACATATTAATATGATGGCAAAGACTTTTACATTTTAGATGTGAAATTGATGTGTTCAGCTGGAACGTTTGACATGTAATTACATCATCAGTGTTTGCCCTCCATCTCTTTAAATTGTGATTATTGTATTGTTGAATGTATATATGTATTTTCTATTTTTACATTAGTGTCATGTTTCTGTCCTAGGTAAACAGATAAAAGATGGAAAGAAGCCAGAACCATGCAAGCCTATCCTGAAAGTGGAATATAAAACAACAAGATATGGGTGAGCAATGTTTTATTTCATTCTCAAGTTTACATTATTATAAACGGTACAGTATAAGGTTCTAGAAGAAACCATCTGACCGCATAGGTTTTGTTTGCATTACGTCTTCTATTTTATTCTGGACACTTTTAAAGCCAACCTCAAGCTTCCCCCTCCCCTTTTTATATGTACCTATATCTTGTCCTTGGCCCAGCTGCATAACATCATCTTCTGGCAATGGGCAGGTCCTGAATGCTGCAGAGAGCGGCACCACATAATGACTTGGCACCAGACTCTGCAGCATTTTCCTGTGAGTCCAAAGTGGCTTCATTACTCACCCCCAGGGGTGGGTCTTTGATGCCCTGGAATCATAGGTAGTGGGTTAAATGACACTGAGCAGTATTCAACCTAGAATACAACAGGAGTAGAATTGTGTTGGAATGGGAGGTTTTATTTTATTCTATACTAGAAGTTTTTTAAATAAAGCGATCCCTCCAAATATGTACAAGGATCTAAAGCAGGGGTCCACTTCGTTCTAAAAATGCAATATACTTTAAAAACTATGTGGCTAATCCTTGCAATACATATTGTTAATCTATAGAAATACAATTCTTAATGTCCTATGTCTTTATATTTTCCCCACATTTGCCTGCTGATCAAACTGTTCGGCAACATTGACAGTTGTAGGTTGGGGCAACCCATAAAACTGCCACCACAGAGTGAGACAATGTGAAATGTATAAAAAAAAAATAATGCAAGAGTCTGGAACACATGAACCATTAGAGTTAATTGAGATATGTGGGAAGATAAAGCTCACCTCTCTGTTCTTGTGAAGACAGTACAAGGCATTGCATCTGCCACTACGTGGGCTTGCATCATGATTGACAGGATTCAGTTATATGCCTTTCTTGAGTCACATGGGAGCTGTATGCAAAAGAGAAACTAATGCCAGAGTTGTGTGTAAATGGTGATTTGAATTGTCTAAGTGCATCCTTTAATTGCTGGGATTGATGAGACTTGTGGATAAACATAGAAACACAACAGTGTTCAGAAAAGCTGATATAAAAGAATGTGTCCTAATGGGTGCCAGTGTCCATTCCTGCACGCCTGCAGTGTTTGTCTGACAGCTTTGTGGAGAACTATATATACGTCTATCTATATATATATATCTCCCATGGCAAATGGAATCTCTCCTAAAGTGGTTCTAAAGGCTTAATGTTTTTTACCTAAATGCATTCCCTGCATTACGGTAAAAAACGTGAGTGCACATCCTCCCCAGCCCCCTTATTACCTGAGCCTGATCTCAATCCAGCGATGTGCACAAGAGCAGTATCTCTCTCTGCCTCCTCATACACTCAGACAGCAGCAGGAGCCATTTTCTCCTGCTTCTGTCAGTCACAGCTGGTAAGGAGGGAGCAAGGTCGAGCCACACTCTATCTCTATGAACACACACAGCCTGCTTGGAAGCGAGCCTATAAGAATGCCCCCCTAGCAAGCAGCTTGCTATAGTGGTCACTCGGCAGGGGAAAGGCTCCAGGAGTGCTTGCGGAAGACCCGAGAAGAGGAGTATTGGGGCTGCTCCATGCAAAACTGTTGTGCAGAGCAGGAAAGTTTAACATGTTTATGAAAAAAAAAAAAGGGTTTGCAATCACTTTAAAGCTGATTTCCAACTTTAATTTCAGTTTTAAATAGTTTGGGGCCAAGCTAGCCCAAATTAACTCTTTCCCCCACTACCATGAGCGCTCTGAGTGTGCTGTATAAACTATATGGAGCTGAAGCTACATACAGTATTACAGCACTGTGTTCGGGTGCATGACAAGCCCTTTGTCTCACACCTGGAACAAAAGGGCATCTGAGCGGCACTCAGCCATTTATAGCCAACTTTATATTCTATCAGTGAGTACAAAGCTTTCTCTAATTAGCTTAGCTGAGTTGGAGATTGTGACATCATCATTCTGCCTTTCTGACTCAAAGAATACAAAGCTACCTATGAATGACTGAGTCCTGCTCTTACCAATGCTATTTTCTTCTGGCTGTGAGACAGGAAGGTCTTACATCAGGAACACAGTGCTGTATATACTGTATGTAGCCTCAGTCCATTGGGCTAGCTTAGCCCAAACAAACAATTTAAACTTAAATTCAAGCTGGAGATCAGCTTTTATTAACCCTTGTCACGCATAAATCCTGTGGACTAGTTTTTTTAAATTGTTATATATTTTTATTTATGATGTGTTAACCACTTCCTGACCGCCTCACACCGATCTACGTCGGCAGAATGGCACGGCTAGGCAAAACCACGTACAGGTACGTGGCCCTTTAAGAGCCTAGCCGTGGGTCGCGCCGCCGACCCGGTCGGGAGCTCCATGACCATGGCCGTGGGACCAGCGGACCCGATCGCCACTGGTGTCCCGCGATCGGGTCACAGAGCTGAAGAACGGGGAGAGGTCTGTGTAAACAAACCTCTCCCCGCGCTTCCTACTCTGCCTGTCATTGATCGGCTGTTCCCTGTCATTGGGAAAGCCGATCAATGACGTCGGCCCTGCCCCCTAATGTAAAAAAAAAAAAAACATGTCACACACCATAACCCCTCCCCGCCCCCTAGTGGTTAACTCTTTCACTGCCAGTGTCATTTATACAGGAATCGATGCATTTAAATAGCATTGATTGCTGTATAAATGACAATGGTCCCAAAAATGTGTCAACAATGTCCGATGTGTCCGCCATAATGTCGCAGTCACAATAAAAATCGCTGATCACCGCCATTACTAGTAAAAAAAAAAATATTAATAAAAATGCTATAAAACTATCCCCTATTTTGTAAACGCTATAACTTTTGCGCAAACCAATCAATCGCTAATTGCGTTTTTATTTTTTATTTTTTTACCAAAAATATGTAGAAGAATACGTATCGGCCTAAACTGAGGAAAAAAAATTTAGTTTTATATATTTTTTGGGGATATTTATTATAGCAAAATTAAAAATATTGCATTTTTTTCAAAATTGTCGTTCTATTTTTGTTTATAGCGCAAAAAATAAAAACCGCAGGGGCGATCAAATACCACCAAAAGAAAGCTCTATTTGTGGGAAAAAAAGGACGCCAATTTAGTTTGGGAGTCACGTCGCACGACCACGCAATTGTCAGTTAAAGTGACGCAGTGCCGAATCGCAAAAGGGGCCTGGTCCTTTGGCTGCAAATTGGTCCGGGGCTGAAGTGGTTAATTTTCTATCAAAACTATTCTCTTTAGAGTTTCTAGCTTTTTTTTTTTAACTGATCAACGAAAATAGATTTTCTTGTCAGCCTAGGTTCACACATATGCCATCTCAGACATGTGATTTTAATGTCTGTGCGATGCGAGTTCAGCCATACAGTTGTATGGCTAAACTCGCATTAGATTTGCAGAAAAAAAAGTGCAGGGACATTTTTCCCCTGCACTGAAATCGGATTGCATGGGTGTTCTCACCTTTTGTGATTTGATTCCTATGCGAGTTCACAGTTTGCACTGCCATCTGTGAATCGATCTGGGGGTGTCATTAACAATGTATTGACACCCAAATCGGTTCGCAGAGGGCAGTGTGAACTGCCTGTGGGAGAGTTGCGATGTGGAAAACTGGCGCTGTAATAGCGCTGTTTCCCGCCATCGTACAAGTGTGAACACAGGCTCAATGTGAAAAGAGATCTGTTTGACCGAGTACTTTAAGTTACAATTAAGACCCAACTGATTGTATAAGTATATACGCCATTTGATACACTTGAAAAATCACTGGTAATTATTTCCAAGTTGCCCAATTTGTAAAAATGGAGAGCCCCCATGTGTAGTCAAGGCATTTGAAGTAGTTATAGTAATAAATGCACTTGTAGCTGAAATATTCAGCTTCTCTTAGGTTGCTGTCTTGTTGTCTGTCATGAAGACAAACCACTCAGTGTAAATTGTATGCTCCAGTTTTAGTAAATCTCCCCTTATGAATTAATGATGATTCAATCATGAACAATTTGAAGAGGGGGTGAATACTTCTAGTAATGGTTTAAGAATCATTTGTCCTATATTAAAGCCAAAATATAATTATACAAAATACTATTGATTACTGTAAGTGACAGTACACCTGAAGATGCCTACCATGAGGCTGCTTGTCCACTAAAGGTAGGGTTAATCACTCATTTAAGTTTGTGATTGTTCAGCATTCACTATAGTCTTTTTACAACAAAAGAGAAATGTATCCAGAACCAAACAAAAATCATGCACTTTAACCACTTGCCTACCAGGCACGAACACCTCCTTCCTGACCAAGCCATTTTTCAGCTTTCAGCGCTGTCGCATTTTGAATGACAATTGCACGGTCATGCAACGTTGTACCCAAATAAATTTTTTCCCCACAGATGGAGCTTTATTTTGGTGGTATTTGATCACCTCTGCGGTTTTTATTTCTTGCGCTATAAACAAAAGAAGAGGGACAAGTTTGAAAAAACATAATCTTTTTTACTTTTTATTATAATAAATATCCAATTTTTTTCTTTTTTTAACAAATTTTTTCCTCAGTTTAGGCCGATACGTATTCTTCTACATATTTTTGATAAAAAAAAAAATCGCAATAAGCGTATATTGATTGGTTTGCGCAAAAGTTATAGCGTCTACAAAATAGGGGATAGATTTATGAAATTTTTATTATTTTTTTTTCACTAGTAATGGCAGCGATCTGCGATTTTTATCGTGACTGCGACATTGCGGCGGACATATCGGACACTTTTGACACATTTTTGGGACCATTCACATTTATACAGCGATCCGTGCTATAAAAATGCATTGATTACTGGATAAATGTGACTGGCAGGGAAGGGGTTCACACTAGGGGGCACTGCAGGGGTTAATATGTTCCCTATGTTAGTGATTCTAACTGGGGGGGGAGGGGACTGACTGGGGGAGGGGACCGATCGGTTTCCCTATGTACAAGGGACACACCATCGGTCTCCTCTCCAGTGACAGGACGTGGATCTGTGTGTTTACATACACAGATCCACGTCCTGCTCAGTTACTGGGCAATCGCGGGTGCCCGGCGGACATCGCGGCTGCCGGGCACGCACATCGGGTCCCCAGCGACGCGGCGGGCACGCGCGTGCGCCTCCCGCCCCCTAGTGGCCAAAATGGTAGCGCCGTCATATGACGGCGACCCGCCACAAGAGCCGCACCGCTCCGCCGTCTTTTGACAGTGGGCGGTCGGCAAGAAGTTAATATACTGCTCAGCACAAATTGGGCTTCATTTATGGGTGCCAGTGCTATATGCCTGTTAAAACATGTTAGTGTAGCATTCATATTTATATTTCCTGAGCACAAGAGGGCATTTATAAAGTAGACTGAAGGCATGGGGGATGGCACCACACCAGGGACGTGCGGTGAGGTCAGTGGCTGGTGAAGCACTTGCTAGTATCAGAGCCAGATATACACAAGTTACATACCCTGCGATCGTTAGAGCAAGAGCAATAATTCTAGCACTAGACCTCCTCTGTAACTTTAAAGTATGGCCTATGGAGATATTTAAGTACTGAAGTTTGGCGCCATTCCATGTGTGCGCAATTTTAAAGTGTAACATGTTTGGTATCTATTTACTTGGCGTAACATCATCTTTCATCTTATACAAAAAAATTGGGTTATCTTTAGTGTTTTTTTTGGCCTGGGTGGCAAGGGGTTATTTACCATGAGTAATATACAAATAATTATATATTGTTTTTAAGGTAATTTACTATAGTTTCAAAAACTGTACTCAAGCAGGTGGCTTAACGGACAAATTACTGAAGTTTAAAGTTATAACTTCAAACCAGTAATTTCACAGTAAATAGATAAATAATAAATTATGTTATGACATATAGCATAATAATATATGAGTTAGCTTGATTATAACAGTACCTTTTCAACAGTAGCAGAGTCTCATTCTCCCTCTTAACTGTGTGAGAAAAACATGGGATTGAGGGTAAAACTTATACCCTGTATACTTACACCTTGTAGTTAAGAGGGCTGTGCTGGAAGGGAGCATTTCTCTTTTAAACACATGCCACTTCTATTGACACTGCAATGAGAAGCGTGCCTCCACTCAGGGCCAAACCTGGGGGGGGGGGAGGGCGCCTGCCCCGGGTGACCTATCTAGGTGGCGCCACCCACACTGGGAACTGCTGCCTGATCAAGTGTAACTGACAGGCAGTGCCCACTGCTTACTTTGCCTAATACCATAGAATCAAATCGAAGGGAGACTGGTACAGGTGCACTATCGCTGAATCACTCCCACCCACCCTATAGAAAGGCATTGATGAGTGACGCTTCAGCTACTATTGCTATGTTACTAAGCGAAGTGGCACAGTGACACCCTAGAGCAGCAGCACCTCTGGGGGGAGCTCTGTGAGGTCAGTGCCCAAACAGCCTATGTCTTTTCTGCGGTAGGCATCCCAGAGAAGCGAAGGCTTCCAGAAGGCCCTGGATTGGGGGGGAGATGCAGAGGAGGCCTTGGCCTGGGGGGTGCAGTGAAGGCCCTGGGCTGAGGGGGGGTGCAGAGGAGGCCCTGCACTAGGAGGGAAGTACACTGGAGGCCCTGGACTGGGGGGTGTAGCGGATGCCTTGGACTTGAAAAGTGAGGCTGATGTGGTAAAGGACCTGAATTCGGAAAGCAGGGTGCAGATGGGACTCTGAACTTGGGGTGGGCTGTAGAGGAGGACTAGGAGAACAGTGCAGGCAAGGTCCTGGACTAGGTGGGTGGGCGCAGAGGGGGCCATTGACTAGAAAATGGTGGTTGGTGTGGCAAAGGCCCCTGGATGGGGGGGGTACAAGGGAGATACTGGACTAGGTGAGGGAGCTCCCAGATTAGGAGAGGCCTTTAGGCCCTGTACTTTGAGAGGGGGATCGTGGAGGCCCTATGACTAGAAAAGAGGGTGCCTGAATAAGCTTCCAGCTTCAGGAAGAAAGATTGGATTCAGAGCCTGCCTGGGCCCTGGAGGGTGAGTTCACAACAAATGGGAACATTTATCAATTGTTGAAATAATGCCAAACAGGAGCAGAGAGACAGGTCGTGTGATAGATTTTAGGAGACGTACAGCCAAAGCATGTTTGGTTGTCCTCCTTCTGTTGATCACAGCAGTGCAGATGATTTTGCACTTCTGTGACCCATTTTCTTGTGGCACAGTCATTAAAGCATATGGCCCTTTAAGCCCCTCCCACGTTTGATGCAATCTTACCACACCCACAGTTTTGGCATGGCGCCGCTCTATTGCCACATACCATTTTTCTTTATGGGGGGGGGGTGCAAAAAAATTACCAGCCCCAGGTGCCATATGTGCTAGCTACGCCACTGCAGCATTTTTATTGGACAGCTGGGGCTAATGGTACTTTATCATTGGTCCAAGACTCCAAGCTGTGCATTGAGCTCAGTGCCTCTAACAAGAAGTGAGAGGCACTGTGAGCTCATCCTCTGTCTGCTGCTAACAGAGTGTGACAGCTTGTATTTAAACTGGCTGTATTTTCCGGAGACCATAGATCGTAGGAGCCCCACACTTTTTTTTACCAGTGGTGAGGTAGGACTTGGGCTACCTACCCCCCCCCCCCCCCCACACACACACACACACACACACAATTTTTTTTTTTTTTTATGTTCATGGATGGCAGGTGAGCCTCTGCCTCCCCTGACTGCACGTCCCTGCACCACGTTGCATGTTGTAAAAAGTGGTGTTGTGTTCTGAGTATAAAATGTGGCAGGGTTTCATAATTGTTAATGTACCAAACTGCAGATATTTGTCAAAACCATTCATATAAATGTTAAAGCTATATGGCAAGGAGAGCTACTTTAACTGCTAATCTAGTAACCATGTTTTGCTGTCCATATTTTCTTACTGTTAAAAAATACATAATTTAGCAGTAGTAACTCTGGGAACGGCAATAAAATTGAGAAAGTTTAATGGTTTTCTCCTAGGAGCTTATGGGGGAGGAACAAATGTGAATATGTGCAATTACAAGTTCTTTGATTGTAGCACTGACCAAATGTTTCATATTTTGAAGCTTTGTAAATAAATGGGATGCATGGACTTGACATATTTTCAAAACTGATCCTGTTAAATCAGCTATCGCAGTAGACTGATTAAAGCAGAATGTATTTTCCAAGCGTTCAGCTTTTATTTAGTTGAATGCAGTCACTGCAGTGAAGGTTAAATATGAGGACATTTTTTTTTTTTTTTTTTTTTAACCAATAGCCCAGCTAAGATTAGTGAGATTAAGGAGAGATGTTGAATCGGTATAGTCAGATTGTACAGGGGGACAGGCAACCTTGTCTGCCATGCAGAAAATACTGTTTGGGACAAGAGACAACAAATAATGGAATGTGTAAGATAGGTTTATTTGCTTTGTAATAACAGTGCTTCCAAGAGATGACTCAAGATTTTTAAAAATTTAGTATATAACCAAATAGGCAGTTTTCTTGTTCTTTTACTAGAAGAGGTGCTAGCTGAATGATGTATACCATATATTGATTACAATTGTAGCTGTGTTTTATTTTGAATACCCAATAAAAAGGATTTTTTGGCCCTTTACATGATAGGCTAATTGAAGTTAAAGGGTTTTCCTGTGTATTTAAACATACTATGCAATAAAGGGGTCCTGGTATTTTAAAAGACCTTGTTCAGTAAAGAAAACCACGTACCCTACTTTAAAACAACATTTGTATGGGCAGAGGATGAGAATGGACACAAGTGCCACATCCCTAATATATCAAAGTACAATGAAGAGGTATAAAGGGCTTTTTGGGTACACATAAACTAAACAATCAATTTTATTTTAAAAAATGTATACCAATTTTATTGTTCTCTCCCATGGTCACTGGTACAAATTTAATTACAGAATAAAGTCTAGTGCCTGTCTTCAATAGCAGCTACACAAATCTTTTTTTCCTCAACATGTTTTGCCAACGCTGGCTTCCTCAGGAGAAGTGTTGCTGACAAAATATCTATACATGTATCTATCAATGTATTAAAACAAATACATGTACAAATGAGTACATAGAACAACTTGATTACAAATGCAACCCCAGAATCACCGGGCTTCATACACGCTTACCCATCAAGATGAAAAATCATGTTTAACCAATTTGAAAAAAGTCTACAGTTTTCTTTCCGTTGTAACTAAGGTTTACAAACATCCACAGCATTAGGGCGGTATTAAGTAGTCATAGGCGAGACAAAACGACCAGACAACAAAAATAAACCACAAAGTAGAAAAAGAAAAATATAAATACATAAAAAGTGTAGGACTTGGGCTACCTACCCCCCCCCCCCCCCCCACACACAAATTTTGGATTTTTTCTGTGACCTCATATATACATAAAGTGTGTATGTATGTATGTGTGCACACACACACACACACACACACACATACATACATACATACATACATACACACGTCAGTTAAGTAGCAGAGGGGGTTGCTATTCAGTTTCAGTTGCTTTGTTGTTAATGAAATTAACAGGTGCACTATATGGGCAACAATGAGACAACCTCCAAAACAGGAATGGTTTTACAGGTGGAGGCCATTGACATTTTTTTTCCTTGCTCATCTTTTCTGACTGTTTTTACTAGTTTTGCATTTGGCTAGGATCAGTGTCACTACTGGTTGCATGAGAAAATACCTGGACCCTATAAAGGTTGCACGGACAGCCCAACTCCTCCAGGATGGCACATCAATACATGCCATTACCAGAAGGTTTACGGTCTCCCCAAGCACAGTCTCAAGCGCATGGAGGAGATTTCAGGAAACAGGCAGTTACTCTAGGAGAGCTGGACAGAGCCATAGAAGGTCCTCAACTCATCAGCAGGACCAGTATCTGCTCCTTTGTGCAAAGGGGAACAGGATGAACACTGCCAGAGCCCTACAAAGTGACCTCCAGCCGGCCACTGGTTTGAAAGTTTCTGACCAAATAATCAGTAACTAACTTCATGAGGGTGGCCTGAGGGGCCCAACATACTCTTGTGGGCCCTGTGCTCACCGCCCGGCAACATGGAGCTTGATTGGCATTTCTGATTGAGCAGAGTTGGCAGTTCTGCCACTGGCGTCCTGTGCTTTTCACAGATGAAAACCGGTTCACCCTGAGCACGTGACAACTGTGAAAATTTTTTGGAAAAGCTGTGGAGAACATTATGCTGCCTGGAACATCATACAGCATGACCAGTTTGGTGGTGGATCAGTGATGGTCTGGGGAGGCATATCCATGGAGGGACGCACAGACCTCTACAGGCTAGACAATGGCACTTTGGCTGCTATTAGGTGGTGCAGTGGGTCCTGGGTTCCTCCTGGTGCACGACAATGTCCAGCCTCTTGTGGCAAGAGTATGAAGACAGTTCTTGGAGGATTAGTGAATTGATACCATTGAATGGCCCCCACGCTGGCCTTGCCTAAATCCTATCGAATACCTTGTTGACATTTGTTTCGGTCCATCCAACACTGCCAGGTTGCACCTCAGTCTGTTCAGGAGCTCAGTGATGCCCTGGTCCAGAACTGGGAGGAAATACCCCAGGACACCATCTGTCGTCTCATTAGGAGTATGCCCCGACATTGTCAGGCATGCATACAAGTGTGTGGGGGCTATACAAACTACTGAGTACCATTTTGAGTTGCTGCAATAAAATTTCAGCAAAATGGACTCACTTTGATTTTCAGGGTGTCTTTGAATTCAGCCCTGTAGGTTGGTAATTTTTAATTTCCACAAAATGAGGTGGCATCCTTTTGTTCCTTGATTAGTTGATTAATAGTGGGCTAGAACCTAGAATGATAGTTAATCCCAGTGAAATCATTAAATCCTTATGTGGTTAGTTGTCCATATTATTCAAATTACCATCAATTAAAAACTTTGAAAGAATAACAAATGAAAAAAAAAAATTATGAAAGATGAAACAAGTGCAGACTGGAGCTCACCTTTCAGAGGTTTTCTGACACAAAAGGTCCTTATGGTAATCTGCCTGTGTGTGTCCCGATCCTGGGACACAATGCGAGCCCTTTTTCCTTAATGTCTCAACAGACAATCCAGCGTCTCCAAGAAGAATTGATCTCTCAAGACAATTTAAAATACCATCATTGCGCAAGATTGCTGTTACAATGGCTATCTCTTCTAAATGCAAAATAAACACTCACATGTGCTCTAAATTATACCGCATATTGTACGATCAGTGTAGCGAACTTGGCTTTCACCCTCAGTACACAACCAGCGTGTTCAGCAAACACACACTCGGACGCGACGTCACAGGGCATGTGACTTTCTCAAGGGAAATTAATCAAGGGGTCAAAGTCACCAGTTGTTCATTTTCATTTCTGTTTTACATCCGTTGTCATCCACTTTACATCCATTGTCATCCATTTTTTACTTCCGTTGTCATCTGTTTTTCATCAGTTTTTGTCCGTTTTTTAAAGAATTTTTTAGAACTGTATTTAAGCTTTAAGTTTTGCATGAATTATGGAATTTTCCCACAATTCTTTTGTTTTCCCCAGCGTGCATTGTGCTTCCCATGCTGCTTTGTGGTTTCTGCCTTTATTGTTTTGTGCTTCCTGTTTCCTTGCTGTAGTGTTCGCGCTTTGAGCAATGGATCTGTGCAGATTTTTTGACCATGTGACATTTTTTGTCATGTTATCGCATTTGAAGATACGAAACAGCATGAGCAGGAAGATTTCTGTGAGAAGATGCAGGTACTGGACACATCCTATGCTGCTCAAGAGGCCTGCTGAAGGTTTTTTTGCTCTGCACTATGCAGATCTGCGACGTTTCCCACAAAAAAAATTCAATTTTACCAGAATGTCCGTACCAGCATTTGAATTTTTATTAGGAAAATTGCACCCCCGTTTTGGAAAGAATGAACACGGATATGAGACATTGTGTGCCTCCAGAGGAGCCACTATTACTTACCCTGAGGTAAGCCAGCCTTTCTGTTTGATTATGTCCAGCGTAATGTAGGATTCCTTTCATAATTTTTTCTACTCTTCCTAGGTTTCTGGCATCTGGACTATCCTATACATCCCTAAACCACTACTTTTTGTTGGGAACCTCTACAATTTCACAATTGGGCACGACACCTGTCAAGCAATATGGTAGGAGCTTTGGTGTACTGCAATGCCTGTTGCAGATACAGCCATGTGGTAGGAAATCGCTAATTGTTTTTGGAAGAAGACCCAATTCCCTTATTGTGTTGGAGCCCTGGATGGGAAACATGTCCGAATTCAGATGTCACCTGGATCTGACTCACAATATTTTAATTAAAAGAAATACTTCTCTCTTGTGCTTATGGCAATCTGTGAGAGTCATAAGTTTGCAGCTGTAGATATTGGGGCGGATGGACGTACTGCAGACTCGAGAGTGTTTACAGCATCGGAAATGGGGAGAAGACTACTTGAGGGCCACTCTCATTTGCCATCAGACAAACCTCTTCCAGGAACTGTAGGGCCAGATATGCCACATGTGCTTGTAGCTGATGAGGCATTTGCACTTTCTAGGCATCTCCTAAGGCCTTATAGTAGGCACAATCTAACTCCCCACCAAAAAAATCTTTAACTACCACTTGAGTTGTGCAAGGCGCCTTATTGAATGCACCTTTGGAATTTGAGCAGCAAGTGGCGCATATTCCATACAACTATTCAACTAAGCCTGGAGATTGCCGAACTAGTTATACAAGCATGTTGTGTCCTCCATAACATTATACGTGACAAAGAAGGAATTACTGTTGAAGAGGATGAGATCAATTTGCCCTCTGTACGGTATACTGAACTGTGACCCAACAATTCAGACTTTACTATGCGTGATACATTTGCAAACTATTTCATGTCCCCAGAAGGAGAGGTTCCGTGGCGGCATCAATATGTGTAAAAAAACTCACCAAGGCACTTTATTAGGTACACCTTGCTAGTACCATGTTTGACCCCCTTTTGGTACCCTGCATTTATTATATTTGTTTTCCCACAGAACATGGAAATGCAATAGTTTTAACAAATAAAACCTGCTAATACTTTTTCTCATTAGCAGTATAGCAGTCTTGTGACCTCTATCAGTGTCTGATTAAAGCTTGTATGAGTTTTCATTCTCCTATGATGGTGCTGTAAGGATTCCGGACCTCTGGACAGTGTTGTTTGGCCCTGTGCTGATCATATGTACCCACCGTAAAAAATGAAAAAACATCAAATGTGGCATGTGCAGCTTGCATACTAGCCCATTATGCTTTTACTTTGCAGGGAAAAAAGAGGAAGTAAATCTATCAGGGTTTACTTCCTCTTTAACCACTTGCCGACTGCAGGCCATGAAAAGATGTACTGGGCTTTCAGCGGTGATATCTGAATGAACGGTCCGCACAAAAAATCACAACCTATGGAGATAGTACTGACGTTTGGCACCATACCACATATGTGCGCAATTTTAAAGCGTGACATGTGAGGTATCTATTTACTCAGCGTATCATAATCATTCACATTATACCAAAAAACTGGGCTACTTTTTTTTTTTCATGAAAGTGTTTTGTTTTTTTCCAAAAAAATTGCATTGGAAAGATTGCTGTGCAATTAAGGTGTGACAAATAACATTTCCATGACCGCCATTTAATTCCCTAGGGTCTCTGTTAAAAAAATGTTCTATATATACTCGAGTAAAAGCTGACCCAAATATAAGCTGAGGCACCTAATTTTACCACAAAAAACTGGGAAAACTTATTGACTCTAGTATAAGGCTAGGGTAAAAAATGCACAGCTACTGTAAGTGGAAAAGAGGGTCAACAATGCCCATTTGCATGCCTCTCTGTGTCCATTTGCAGCCATAGATCCCCCGAACTTCAAACTTGGTAGTTAAGGGTTCCTAGATGCCCCCTAGCAGCCAAAATTTGGGGTCTCTGGACCCAAAGGGTCCCGAAATTACATTGCTGCAGACAATGGCACACAGTTGACTGAATTTGGGGCCCTGTATCTTGGGGCAACTTTGTGCTAGGAACCCCAAATTTGGTGTGCAAACCCAGTGGGACTAGCACTACAACATTTCAAATGGGATTCATATCACTAAGTGCTCCCGAGATACGGGGCCCCAAAGTCAGTTCAGAAAATGTCAAGCACTTTTCTGCAGAAAAGTGCTTGACTCGAGTATAAGCCGAGGGGGGCATTTTCAGCACAACAAAATCTGCTTAAAAACGCGGCTTATACTCGAGTATATACGGTATGTAATGTGTGAGGGTTCTAAAAAAAAAAAATGTTACAGCAAAAAAATTATGAGAAGAGTGCTGGGATTTGCACTGTGATTTAGGTAGACTACAATTATATCAGGATGCTGACATATGGGTGTACTACAAGTTTAACCATGCCAACCCACCCCATCCCACAAACTGCTTACCACGTATCCGACGATGTTTATGATGTTTATGAGTGACAACCAGTTTGGTAGGGTTTTCTTCCGTCATGAAAAACGGAGCTTAGCGGAGATGGATGTTAACGGACGTTGATCATCCGCTAACGTCCACTATCCCATAGAGATGCATTGATGTCTGTTTTATTCCGTAAACGGATGTATTAAAAAAGGGACGAATGGTCCGCAGGTGTGAAAGGGCCCTAACACATTACCCAGTCTATATCCATTTAGATATCTAGCATGATATTTTTCCCTATTGAGATCTGATATGTTTTCCAAGTGTATTTTTTTGAGCAGTGTGCATATGTACGTGTGTTTTTTGTGTGTGTGTGTGTGTGTGTGTATGTATGCAGTTGTGCTCATAAGTTTACATACCCTGTCAGAATTTATGATTACTTGGCCATTTCTCAAAGAATATGAATAACTCATGGTTCGTGTTTGGCTTAAGTCATTTATTATCAATCAACTGTGTTTATTCTTTTTAAATCATAATCAAAACCAAATATACCCAAATCACCCTCATTAAAAGTTTACATACACTTGTGATGTTAGCCAGATCACATGCACACAAGTTGACACAAAGCAGTTTGAATGGGTATTAAAGGTAACCATCCTCACCTGTGATCTGTTTGGTTGTCATTAGTGTGTGTGTATAAAAGGTCAATTATTAAGAACAGGGGTATATAAACTTTTGATGAGGGTCATTTGGGTAGTTTCTGTTGCATTTATGATTTAACCGCCTCACGCCGATATACGTCGGCAGAATGGCACGGCTGGGCAAAACCACGTACCGGTACGTGGTCCTTTTAAGAGCCCAGCCGTGGGTCGCGCACGTGGGTCGCTGGTGTCCCGCGATCGGGTCACAGAGCTGAAGAACGGGGAGAGGTCTGTGTAAACAAACCTCTCCCCTGTGCTTCCTACGCTGCCTGTCATTGATCGGCTGTTCCCTGTCATCGGGAAAGCCGATCAATGACGTCAGACGTACAGCCACGCCCCCTACTGTAAATAAAAACACAACACGTCACACTTAGCCCCTCCCTGCCCCCTAGTGGTTAACTCCTTCACTGCCAGTGTCATTTACATAGGAATCACAATGGTCCCAAAAATGTGTCAAAAATGTCCGATGTGTCCGCCATAATGTCGCAGTCTCAATAAAAATCGCTGCCATTACTAGTAAAAAAAAAAAAAAAAAATTAATAAAAGTGCTATAAAACTATCCCCTATTTTGTAAACGCTATAACTTTTGCGAAAACAAATCAATAATCGCTAATTGCGATTTTTTTATTTTATTTTTTACCAAAAATATGTAGAAGAATGCGTATCGGCCTAAACTGAGGAAAAAAAATTTAGTTTTAGATATTTTTTGGGGATATTTATTATAGCAAAAAGTAAAAAATATTGCATTTTTTTCAAAATTGTCGCTCTATTTTTGTTTATAGCGCAAAAAATAAAAACCGCAGGGGCGATCAAATACCACCAAAAGAAAGCTCTATTTGTGGGAAAAAAAGGACGCCAATTTTGTTTGGGAGCCACGTCGCACGACCGCGCAATTGTCAGTTAAAGCGACGCAGTGCCGAATTGCAAAAAGGGGCCTGGTCTTTTGGCTGCAAATTGGTCCGGGGCTGAAGTGGTTAAAAAGAGTAAACACAGTTGATTCATAATACATGACTTCAGACAAACACTAACCATAGTGAAAGCAAAGTTTTTGTGTTATGAATAATCTATGAAAAAATGGCCAAGAAATCCAAATTTATTTGCATGGGTATGTAAACTTCCGAGCACAACTGTGTGTGTGTGTGTGTGTGTGTGTGTGTGTGTGTGTATGTGTATATATATCTGTGTGTGTGTATTTACACAGTATCTCACAAAAGTAGGTAGACCCCTCACATTTTTTGTAAATATTTTTATTATATCTTCATGTGACAGCACTGAAGAAATGACACTTCTCTACAATGTAAAGTAGTGAGTGTACAGCTTGTATAACAGTGTAAATTTGCTGTCCCCTCAAAATAACTCAATACACAGCCATTAATGTCTAAACTGCTGGCAACAGCCATGCAGACCAATTTGATGTAGTGTGCGGTGTGTAGTCTGAGCACTGACATGCTGACCCCCCAACCCCTTCAACCTCTGCAGCAATGCTGGCAGCACTAATGCATCTATTTCCCAAAGACAGCCTCTGAATATGACGCTGAGCATGTGCACTCAACTTCTTTGGTCAACCATGGCGAGGCCTGTTCTGAGTGGAACCTGTCCTGTTAAACCACTGTATGGTCTTGGCCACCCTGCAGCTCAATTTTAGGGTCTTAGCAATCTTCTTTATAGCCTAAGCCATCTTTATGTAGAGCAACAACAAATTTATAACAGGTTGATGACGCCAAATTTAACACACCTGCTCCCCATTCACACCTGAGACCTTGTAACACTAACGAGTCACATGACACCAGGGACGGAAAATGGCTAATTGGGCCTAATTTGGAAATTTTCACTTTTTTTTATTTTTTTATAATGAAATCTTTATTAATAATTTTGTTTATACAATTTACATTTTGCTGATTACATATCCTTAGTCTATCCGGTCATTTAATACCCCCGTGGTCTGATGATTGGCCCTTCCAGCGGCCCCCGTCCCCCGGGAGAGGAGCAGCAAAAAGCCCAAAAAGCCAAAACAATAAAAATAATAAGATTAAAAAATTCAGGTGATATAACACCTATTCCCCAAAGTAATATTCAGTTACTCTCTTACTACGTGTCCTTAGTGTCTTCCCACCTATTGGATAAAAGTGTTTAAGTGTCCTACAGTCTTCCCCGACCAAATCAGGGTCTACTGCCTTCCCTCTCAGTCTTCCCCTTTCTCCCCTACTCCCTCCCTCTGTGCTCTGCTCCATTTGAGTGTTGTGTTGCTTTCTCAAAGTGCTCCGTCCTTGTGCCTTCCTAATCCAATGTGGTTTTCCTTAATTTGTGGTGAGAGAAAGAAGAGAGAAAGAAAAAAAAAAAAAAAGAAAAGGACTTAATATGTATATATATGTGTTTATATATGTTTGTTTGATTAGGGGGAGAAGGCTCATTCCTCCCTAAGTGTTTCCTTGTGGGGGTGTGCGTTTCCCAATTGCTCCGCAATCCGTGTTCCCCCCTCAAATTTCCCTTCTTAACCTCCCCCTGTTACCCCTCCCCTCCACCCCCCCCCTACACACCACTCCATCTATGTGTTATTTTCTCCTTGTACCCCATCCCTATACCTACCTAATTAAGTGTAGTTTGTCTTGTATTTGTGCAGGTGTCAGCAGAAAATAAAATAAAAAAAAAAAAAAAACATTTTTAAAGGTTTTAATTTGCTCCTCATCCCTATGGTCCCCGGCCGCCGAGAGCGCCCCTTTTCACTTAGGGGTGTTTTCACTTTTGTGTTGTGAGATATTTTGTGTAATACACACACACACACACACACAGTAAATAAAAAAATATATATAATATAATTATTTATGTAGCCCCCTGGAGTTTAGGCAGGGTTGCTCCTCACAAATTCACTTGCCAGAAATAATTATCCTGGTTAATTGTTAGAGATCTATTGATTTCTCCCTAAGTTTGGCCTTGTTGCACTTTTCTCTTCTAACACTAGGTGGCCAGGTACTTGGTGGTACTAGATACGAGAAGGACAATGCAGGGTCCGGTTATGGGTATATGGGGTATCTCAGCCAATTGGCAGGGGTTTTCTTGAATACCTTGGCCTGCTGGGAGAGCCTGTATATTTGGGTGGAGTTAGGTGATCTATGTTCTGTGCCACCTGGCAGGTGATTTATGTTCTGTGCCACCTGGACGGCTATATTGGTGGACATGTGTTGTACTGCCCGGGCTGCTAGACCAGATATTGGGCCTATCCTGGGCTGATATGGCTGCTAGGCTGTCTGAGGGCCTATCCAGAAGCAGGAGAGCAGCGCAGGGTTGGGACTGCGGATTGCAGTCCAACCAAAAGTGACGGTTCTGCTGGCCAGAGAACCTGTCATGGTCAGAGGTAGAAGGGAATCTGTCGCCACTAAGGGACCAACCACCTTATTACCAGAGACCACAATGAGTAACTGGAACAAGTACCAGAGCAGCATTCTCACCAACTGGGGACGGTGAAAAATCGGGAAACTTCAGTAGGAATCAAGCCAGGGACCCAGCCAGCGGAGGTGATTCTTGCAGAGCAGCCTTGTGTGTCAAGCCAGGGACCGAGCAGGCCAGTGGGGTGAAGCTTGAGGGGTATCTTGAGTACCAAGCTAGGGACCCAGCAGAGATGCGTAAGTGACGCTTGAGGAAGATACCACCATGAAGATTGGAGGAGCTCAAGGGATTCAGTGGCAGGGAATCAGTGGGTCTAGTGAGAGACCGGGAGCTCAGTGGGCTGGAGAACTACAAGAAGAGATTGAAGTGAAAGGAACTGTTGAACTTTGTATTGGGAACTGTTAAAGATTGTCGCCATAGGAGACAGCAGTCCTGCACATGCAGCATCTTGCTGGATGCCTTTCCCTGCATGGCTGTTCTCCTATTGAAGTTTCGGAGTCTGCCAATTGAACTTGCAACTTTATACAAGGATTGACCAAGTCAAAAAATTGGTGGACTTTGTGGGAAAATCAATAAAAAAGTATACATTTTATTACAGCATAATTAAAATTACAAAAACCATATAACCAACATTCAAACACCACGTATGGACACAGTTACCCAATGATGCAGTTACAGAGGGCTAGATCTAAGGTACAGAAATTGATGCCACATTGTATTCAAGTAGGAAAATAATTTCTGATACAGTAAGGCCTCCAAAAACTTGCACGTCAACGCGTTTCACTAAAATATTAGCTTCCTCAGGACACAAAATGGGTAGGTGCTGGTATATTAAACAAGAGTACATGTGTAAATATTTAGTGTAGTATATATCTGTACAAGTGTACCTATGACTGTTTCAACATTTCTCTAAACGTACATATACAAAAAGACCAATTGCATATATGTATGCTTGCCTGGTAAACTTGTGGCTCAGGGTATAGGGGAACCTCACAGAACTAACAGAGAACCGAAAAAGACAGAATTTCAAGATTTCATGTGTGTGTGTGTATGAAAGTAAGATACACACATTGCATGTGGTCTATGATGTGTATCGCTAGATAAAACAGAAACATATGCATTAAGGACTAGGGTGCTACTGTGAAAAAATCCCCAGATCAAAAAAATGGTTTATACTAGAATGGCTCTCACCTGATATGCAACGGTCATGTAGAAATATATTCGAATATAAATCACACACAGCAGTAAGTAGTCACAGATTCCCACTATAAATGTATTCAATACAGTAACTAAAAGTAGACAGAATACATGATTAGATGTTAACCCTTTTGAGCGGGATATATATACTGTATACTGCAATAGAATACACAAGATATGTACGAATGGTACTTGCCAGTAGTACCAAGAAATGGCACATGGGTACAGAACCACTATTTTATGGATGAGTGCTCAATCCCTTTAAGTATAGAGACCGATGGCATGTCTAAAGAAGGGGGCATAGCAAACTTTTGGATATTTAGCATATATATGGAAAACGCCCAAATGCAGACATGGCTGACAAGAAAAATGTGAGAACCCCCCTGAATATGTAAATACTGCACTTATCCCATAGGGGGAGACCTTTTGTTAGGGCTCAGATCAGTATTGCCACATAAGCATCGCATGGGAAAGCCGTAATGTTTGTTTAGCCATTCTAGCAAATCACTATATGACATCTTTTTTTGGAAACTGGATACGTATTCGATCTATACAACTGTTTTTTTATTATAGGGGTACATTTTCCCCTAATTATGCAGCATTACTGATCTGAGCCCTAACAAAAGGTCTCCCCCTACTACACTCCTGATGGAAAACGTTGCACCCAGACCTCCAACATAATCTTCTTCTTCGGGACACGGTTATTTCTTGGAGGGAAGTGAGGAAAAAGGAAAAACTCTCCTTTCATATACCCGCACCTTCCTATCCGAGGAACCCCAGCTTTACCCCAGGGATGGAGCATCAAACCCTACACTCTTTGGTCACAAAATGGTCTTATCAACTTCTCGTACCTCTGCGATGTGAAATCTGGACTAACACTCTTTCTCCCAAATAGCTCAGCAATACGCCCTACCCAGCTCACACATCTTTTACTTTTGGCAATGTGTCCATTTCATCCGCACTTCCTGCGAGGTTGCTGAAAAGAGATTTCGACCATCCCTGGTCGACAGCTTGCTACTTCCAGGTCTGTACTCTATCTCCAGCATCTACAAACCCCTGCTCTGCAATCTCACCCCAACCATTGAATCATCGGCCACTGCGAACTGGAGAAAAACTTCCCAGACCCAGATCTAACTGTCAAACTGCTAACAGGCTAAAAAAAAGTTCTTAAACTGATACCTTGTGAATACTGGCGAGAAACCCAAATGAAGATACTACATCGCGCCCATATACCCTTTCTTGTAGACGAGAGTAATCCCCAGGCCTTACTCTGCCCCCTTTGCAGAGAACCCAGGCCCACCTTGACGCACCGCTTTTGGTCCTGCTCTTTCATCACCTCCTTCTGGGAACAGGTCATAATCTTCATACGGGACATAACCCGGCTGTATCTGCCAAAGGACCCCCTACTGTTAATCTTTGGCTACTGGGACAAACAATTTCTAACTGGGTCAGCCCGCGCGGAGCTGCAACACAAAGACTGGATCCTCATCACTCTTTTCGCCGCCAGGAGGACAATATTGAAAAACTGGACTTCACCATCCCACCCCACAATCTCAATGGTTAAACAAGAGCTTCAGTTACAACTCCACAGGGAAAAATTAACTACTGATTTCAACCACCCTGCCGCGAAACGGCGCTTCTTCTCACGTTGGGGAACTTTCATCAACGCTACATTCCTCCCCGCTTTACCTGAATCGTTGCATACTCCCTTCATATACTATAAAAGCCTTCTTTCCCAAACGGACATTGAGGGCACCTGTTGACCCAGGCCCTATGGGTCTTAAATACTTGACTCCATTTTAAGACATGCTCTTCTTCGATCGCTATCAGTGCTGGATACTCTATCTATTGAGCCCTGGACTCCTCAATTTGTTCCTACACCCCAGCATGATAATTTGTTTCTCATTAAGCTTGCACCCCATAATGGGACTCGCTGGTGAATCCCCCCCCCCCTCCCCCCTCCCCCATTCTGAGTTATCTGCCTATACCAGACAAGCCTTAATTGATGCCATGTTATAATTCACTAGTTGTAGTCATTATTTCAGTGTCAATATTCTTTACATATGTAAAAGTTGTTACCCATTGGGCTCTCAATCTTTTTCAATAAATTATTTTGGAAAAAAAAATAAAAAATGCCTGATGATTAGCTGCAATCCCGGTCTGAATTCCATCACAAGCTGAAGAACGGAGCTGTGATCTTGGTCTGTCCATTACATGGCTGTTTTTTTTTTCAGCTATCTGGTAAGCAGATTGGATTTTCACGTGGTGCAGTGTGCTTTTCTATACACATTGAAGCTGGTGACGGGTTTATCAACTCTCTCCCCCCTTGGATTTACTTCCTATTTAGCGCTGCATGTGGACTTTTATATACTGTTAAAGACGAGCCTGGAAAAGTACAGGTTTGTTTTAACACACTTGCTGCAACTATTATCAGCAACAGCCCTCCCATCTCCACTCCCCTCCACCATATGTCCTGAGTTTACCCCCTGATGTCTTCATGAAGAGAACCTTTCACCTGCATTATGCTAACACGGGGGAGTCCTGTTACCCTCCCTGTGATAGCAATAACGTAAACATAAACAAAAAGTTAAAAATGTATGTCTAATACAATAAACACCCTAAAAATGTATAAATCCCTTTCCCCATGTACACGCACTAAAATGACAATTGTGCCACACATATTGAGTATTGCTGCATATGTCATATATTCTTGAGGGCTAACATTTGATGTCTAATCACTCAATATAACTTATCTTTAACCACTCAGTTTGGGCATTATACAGTGTGTGCACACATATTTTACTGTAAATAAAGACTTGTTAAACAGTAGGGCACTTATGGTGACATAAAATTGCAAGTGCCACCATTTTATTCTACTGGCACTCTGCTTATGGGTTTTAAGTAATTTTCAAGACTAAAATGTGCATTTTAACATGTGAAAAAAAAAAAAAAAAAAGGTCTCTGGCAGTGAAAGTGTAATCTTCCACCCTTTTACAGCTTATGGTGTCCTTTTATGAAGCAGTGATCAGCGGAGATCCCGAGGATCACCACTGATCACAGCCCATAAACAGTTTATAAACCAGAGATAATCGGGGGAGAAGTGTTTGAACTTGTTCTCCCGCCCATTATCTCTGCACATGGAGAATCCTCATAGAATGACACAGTAACGGCCAGTGTATGAAGCTGCGATCTCAGCGCTTCACTGGTGATCTGTGTCAGAATTCACCCTCCCCGATTCACCAACTCAGAGGTGGTGAAGCGGGGAGTGAAGAGAAAATCTCGGGGGATCTGAGGAGGAAAGAGGAAGATTATTAACCTCCTTATGCCTCGTTCAGACCCCCCAACACTGTAACAATGTCCCCCTGTCATATATATGTGTGTGTATATATATATATATATATATATATATATGTGTGTGTATATGTGTGTATATATATATGTGTGTGTGTGTGTGTGTGTGTGTATATACATGTATATATATGTGTGTGTGTGTATATATATACATGTATATATATATGTGTGTGTGTATATACATGTATATATAATGTAGGGGAGACTCTTTATTTTATTAACATTAATCACACTGTCTGTCTGTGTATTGAGCTGTGATAATTTATCACTGCTTAATAAATGGACATCTCAGTGTTTCAGTGAATTTCTGGTACTGTAATCTCGTAAAGTCTCACGAGATGCCAGTATCAGGGGCCGTTCTCCACTGTTTGAAGCGTTTGTAGATCACTCCACTCCTCCAAGGGTGAAGCGATCTACTCCGCTTCATAAACTGACACACAGAGGAGAAAGATCTCCTCTGTGAATGCCGGAGAATGAAGCAGTGAATAGATTTTACTGCTTCATAAAAGGACACCTGAATACATAGCATGGGTAGTGACCGGTACTCTTTACTTAAACATCTATCAAAGGGTATGTTTTTCATCCCTTGTGATAGCAATAAAAGTGATAAATTGGAGACTGTAAAAATACAAAAAAATTCAACAAAAAAATGAAAGCACTCCTGTCCTCCCGTACTCATAGGTGGACATATGTAGGCATGCATATGATATCGGTGTTTGCACCACACATGCGAGGTATTACAGCAGCTTTTTAGCTGCTCGGATAACTTTTACTTCTGCATTCCCAGCTGAAAAAAGATACCAAGGTTATGACTGCAGCTGCAGCCATGGCCCATGTATAACCACTTCAATCACTATTTGTTCGGTGTCGGTGTCAAGTATTTGTGAACCCTTACCTTGTAAAACAACCTGTTTAGTTTAAAATGGAAATGAAAGGCAAAGTGTGTGTGAAAAAATACTGTAAATAAAGTGTTTTAATCGTTTTTTTTTTTTTATCAATTAATCAAATGGAAAGTAAGAGCCGGTTCACACTGGGGCAACACGACTTCCAGCGCGACTTTTGGAGGCAACTTGGACACGACTTGAGTATGAATAACAACACGACTTGGAGCGACTTCAACATGACTTGGGGCGACTTACAACACGACTTTAAGTCGCCCCAGGCCAGGCGACTTTGGCCGTGGCCAATCAGAGAATAATCAGCTCTCAAGGGGGAACTCCACGCAAAATTTTAAATAAAAAACGGCATGGGTTCCCCCTCCAGGAGCATACCAGGCCCTTAGGTCTGGTATGGATTTTGAGGGGAAGCCCCCTACGCCGAAAAAAACGGCGTGGGGGTCCCCCCAAAATCCATACCAGACCCTTATCCGAGCACGCAGCCTGGCCGGTCAGGAAAGGGGGTGGGGAGGAGCGAGCGCCAGGCCGTGTGCCCTCAACATGGGGCGTGGGTGCTTTGGGGAAGGGGGGCGCCCTGCAGCCCCCTCCACCCCAAAGCACCTTATCCCCATGTTGATGAGGACAAGGGCCTCTTCCCGACAACCCTGGCCGTTGGTTGTCAGGGGTCTAAGGGCGGGGGGCTTATCAGAATCCGGGAGCCCCCTTTAAAAAGGGGGCCCCAGATCCCGGCTCCCCACCTTATGTGAATGAGTATGGGGTACATCGTACCCCTACCCATTCACCTGGGGAAAAAAGTGTCAATAAAAAAAAAAAAAAACACAACACAGGTTTTTAAAGTAATTTATTAATCAGCTCCGGGGGTCTTCTTCCGACTTCGGTTTGCGCAAAAGTTATAGCATCTATTGCGTTTTTTGTTTTTTACCAAAAATATGTCGAATACATATTGGCCTAAACTGAGGAAAAAGATTTTTAAAAAAAATTTTTTTTTTGTTTATAGCGTAAAAAAAACTAAAAAAAAACTGCAGAGATGATCAAATACCACCAAAAGAAAGCTTGATTTGTGGGAAAAAAGGGACGTCAATTTTGTTTGGGTACAGCGTCGCACGACCGCGCAATTGTCAGTTAAAGCGGCGCAGTGCCGTATCGCAAAAAATGGCCTGGTCATTAAGGGGGCAAATCTTCTGTTAAGTGGTTAATCCTGACCTAAGTCCCACTGGTTGCTGCCAGTGTTTTGTGCTGATGACACTGCTGGACATCTTCCATTGTTTTGAAGCAAGCATGAGGTCTTTCATCTACTGCATTAAGTTTCCTTGGCCAACCACTCCGTCTGTGGTCCTCAGTGTTGCCCATTTCTTTGTGCTTCTACAGAAGAGCTTGAACAGCACATCTTGAAGACACAGTCTGCTTTGAAATCTTTGCCTGGGAGAAACCTTGCTGGTACAGTATAACATACCTTGTATCTTGTTGCTGTGCTCAGTCTTGCTGTGGTGTATGACTTGTGACATAAAATGGTCTTCCACAACCTCACCTTAGTAGCAGAGTTTGGCTTTTACCCAGTTTTACGCCTCCTATACAGCTCTTTGTTTCAGTTAATGACTGATTCAACCTACATATGAAATTGATGATCATTACCACCTGCTTGGTATAATTGGTTAATCATACACCTGACTCTATCCCTACAAAATTCCAAACTTTGCAAGTGTAAGAATTGATGCTGGCACTAAAGGCAATTCATAGTCACAGAAAATATTGATATGATTTGGATTTTTCTTCTGTTCTCTCGCTTTGTATTTTGTAAATTGTAAAAATAATTGTATATTTTTTAAAGCATTACTTTACAGCATTGCTTTACACCTGTCTAAAACGTTTGCAAAGTACTGTATATCAGATCTTTTTGACTCCAGGCCCAATTTTAGCACAGAGCAATTGTCCTGCAGATGGAAGAACTTTTCTACTTTATAAAACATATCTTAAATTGTCTATTTTCGATGCTGGTATAATAGTATGCTTTAGAATGTTTAGAGCAAAAACATTGGTTGTCACCCAGGGTTCTGTGCTGGGACCAATCCTTTTTAAGTTGTTCATAAACGACCTGGAGGATGGGGTAAACTGTTCCATCTCTGTATTTGACGTAGAAAAATGTAAAATAATGCATTTTGGTGGCAGAAATATGAATGCAATCTAACTGGGGGGGGGGGGGGGACCTCCTGGGGGAATCTAGGATGGAAAAGGACCTGGGGGTCCTAGTAGATGATAGGCTCAGCAATGGCATACAATGCCAAGCTGCTGCTACCAAAGCAAACAGAATATTGACATGCATTAAAAAGGGGATTAATTCCAGAGATAAAACGATAATTCTCCCGCTCTTCAAGACTCTGGTCCGTCCCCACCTAGAGTATGCTGTCCAGTTCTGGGCACCAGTCCTCAGGAAGGATGTACTGGAAATGGAGCAAGTACAAAGAAGGGCAACAAAGCTAATAAAGGGTCTGGAGGATATTAGTTGGGAGGAAAGGTTGCGAGCACTGAACTTATTCTCTCTGCAGAAGAGATGCTTGAGAAGGGATATGATTTCAATTTACAAATACCGTACTGGTGACCCCACAATAGGGATAAAACTTTTTTGCGGAAGGGAGTTTAACAAGACACGTGGCCACTCATTAAAATTAGAAGAAAAAAGGTTTACCCTTAAACTACGTAGAGGGTTCTTTACTGTAAGAGCGGCACGGATGTGGCATTCCCTTCCACAGGCGGTGCTGTCAGTGGGGAGCATCGATAGTTTCAAAAAACTATTAGATAAGCACCTGAACAACCACAACATACAGGGATATTATGCAATACTGACATATAATCACACACATAGGTTGAACTTGTGTCTTTTTTCAACCTCACCTACTATGTAATGTTCACATATATGTAAATGCTTTAGGAGCTCATAAACCGAAGCAGCACATTATAGTTCATATTTCCTTAGTAATCAGACTTTTTTTTAGAACTATGCAAAGTAAGAAAAAATTAAACTGCAAAATCTTTGTCTAGACATAGTTGTCATAGGCACCTTCTTTTGTTTTAATGGTTTCTATTTGGTGACTGGAAAGGAAAGCAGCTAATTGTAACTTCTGATTTTAATGAAATCCTAGTAAAGACATTCTTGGTGTTTTCTGAGGTGTGTGCCATGATTGGATGCTATTCCACTAAGATCTTAACCTTGTGTGCTAATGGAGTCTATTTATAGGACCTTGGATAATCTGCTGCCATTTCTTTATAATTAACTCACTTTATATTGTTTTTCTGTCATTTTTAATAACCTCTGTTGTGTACTTTGGTTTTTATTTCACATTGGTGATTTGTACTTTTGGTCAGCTATTAGGTCATTAAATCGTCCTAAGTATTTTTAGCTTCTACAAGTTCCATTGTATGACTGATTCAGAATGTTTGTGCAGGCTTAAGCAGTATTGTTGCAACAGTATTTTTATACAGCAGCGGCCCTTTTTTTTAACCAGTGACCAGTTTTAAGGAAGGACATTTTGCCATGGACCAGTGGGGGGGGGGGGGGGGGGGGGGGGGATGTGGGCTATTGTCTGGTTATGGATAATGGGGATTAATGGCAGAATTGTTGGGGGAATGGCTGGTGATCGATTATTGAAGCACATTATTTCTATTATTAGATTGTCACATATAATGAAATTGTTTAACTTGCCATAATGCAGAATCAGTGGGAGCCCTGTGCTTGTCACTTGCCACCAGATGCAGCATGTTGCCTGCCACCTTCACCTGCCACCAAATGCAGCATGTCGCTTGCCACCTTTGCCTGCCACCAAATGCAGCGTGTCGCTTGCCACTGCTTGTTACTAGAGGCAGTTTTCTCTGTGCAGCGTATGAGCTGAGGAGAGCAGTACCCCAACCCCTGCCCTGCCTGTGTGTCCTTGGGGATTGGCACTGACCCACCAATGAGATCCTCTATCCCAGTGCTTGGTCCTGGGGAATCTGCACTGTCCCGCCCATGGAATCCTGTATCCCCCGGGGATTGGCACTGTTGGTTGTGGCCAGCTTTCAGGGAAAACTTTGGCTCAAGCTCAGCTTGCTTTCTCTGGTTGCTTCACTGAGCAAGCACATGCGCAGTAGCTGAAGGGATACAGGAGGTAGTGCATTCTGGCATCTGACAGGTCTGGGGTTGGGGACCCCCTGCTCTAAGATTTCATTTTATAAATGTCTTTATACAGTGTCACAAAGCTTTTCTGTCTTGGGTGAAATCTGTGTGAATCTTGTGTGCGAATATTTATATTTTTCCCCCTAAGTGTACTTATACATTTTAATTGATTGGTATTTTGGCAATACAAAAACAACTTATGCATTTTTCCTTTCATATAAAAGTTATTACACAATCTCCAGAATAGTTGTAGGAGCTTTTAAAAAATGCAGCAAGATCATCTTCCTACTGTTTTCGGCTGCAGCCATTATAAAGGCAGGCAAGGATATATGTATCCAGTTTCTAAAATTGAAGTCAACTCCAGAGCAGTTAAGTGTTCTCTAGGATACCCTCTAATTTAGATAAGGCCCTATAAAAAAAGCTTGAATGAATACAGAATTCACAATTAAATGTACACACCCCTACTGTTACAGGTTCTTCTGTCATTGCCATAGTGACAGATGGCTCAAAATTGTCTTTCCCCGACATTAAAAGGGATACTAGTTGGCTCAAGACTTGAAAGGTTGGTTCTCTGCATGGGCAAGCTGATTGTTGCTGCTTTTATCAGTGCCATCAGTATAGATGGGCCTCTACCTCTACATCACCTAATCCAATTAATAAATATATTCAGTGGCGTCACTGCGCTGCATTGTTTGTTTTTTTCTTGATAAAACCACCAGTGAGCATGAGCCAACTGAGATGCAATAAATGCTTGGAAATTAGACATTGCAAAGCTCTCCTCTAGGATTGCCAACTGCAGGGTGTCTTTAGCTATCCTCGCAGCCTTGTCTCCCCAAATAAAGGACATACAAATAGAATCAATCTCCTGAAAACATTGGGTACATACACTGGGGAATTACTTAAAACATTAAAACAATTTTAAATATAATTATCCTACCTAGCACATTCAGAGGAAGGTTATTCCCGACTCTAATATTGTTTTTGAGTTTGCTTATCAACAGCTGCTGCATAACCACCCCTAGATATACTGGAAGCTATCAACAACCTTAAGGGGACAGAGGGATGTAATGGAGGAGAGGGCACCCTGGTCGAGTGGGAGAAGGGATTTCTCTAAATTACCCGGAAACCAGAAAAATGTCCAAACCTGCTTATAACATCCAACAAAATAGACTAGGTAGTAGTAGGATCTGCCAAATATATGATCAGATTGTGTGCCTAAAGGGACACCTTTTCCTCCAATCCATTAATAACCAAGCCTGCTATGGTTGTGTTAGAATGCAATAGTTCCGCTAAAGGTTATATCGCAAAAGTGGTGAAAGAGGGCAGCCCTGTCTGATGCCCCGTGACATTACAAATGGTTCAGAAATAAAATTGTTTACCCATATCCTGGCCTGCGGTCTATAGTAGAATAACATAACCCAACGAAGAAATACATTTCCAAAGCCAAACTTTGCCAGCACCTCCTGTAGGTACGGCCATTCAGTCGAATCAAAAGCCTTGTGGGTATCCAGGACCAGTATAAGCCTGGAGCCCTTTGCATCATGCTTGGCTTGTATGTTCCTAAAAAGCCTCCTCAAATTAATGGAGGTAGACCGTCCAGGAATAAATCCAGTTTGGTCAAATAGAATAAATGTAAGAATCACTTTATTTAATCTGCATGTAAGAATTTTGGTTAAAATTTTGACCAAATTAGTGAAATAGAACGATATGACATAGAGGGGATCCTTATGTGCCTTTGGAATGAGAACTATTAAAGCCTCTAACATAGGAGGGAGGTTTCTCACTTCTAGGGCATAATTGAAGAACAATCAGATTAGGCATTAGGACATATTTGTATTTATTGAATATACCATTCTATAAGAAGAACCGTCTAGGCCTGGTGTTTTATTACACGCAAAAAAGCATGGTCATTTCAATTCCTTCAGCTGTTAAGGGAGCATCCAGAAGCAAAATCTGGCTTGGGGATAATTTAGGCAAGTGGATATTGTAGAGATAGTCATCCAGTTCAAGACTAGTATAATGTGCTTGATTAATATATAAATCTGCATAAAAGGACACACAAGCCTCAACTAGGTCAAAATTCTCTGCAGAGTGCAGGTTTGGAAATCCATGTGAGAGAGATGGCAAAAAGCAACTTTTTTTTATCTACCAACAAAAGTAAATCTAGGGCCCTAGCCTCACTCTTCCAATCAGCATAGGTATCAGAATTAGGGGTAGTGCAGTGTTGTGATTCAGCAGCCTGAAGAGCCCACTCAGCTTCTACCTGCAAAGATCGGGAGACCTTATGGACTGCCCCAATAGCGACTGCAAAAGTGCTCCGCATGGTTGCCTTAAAGGCATCTGGGACCACTGGCACTTGAGCACTGTTGGAGTTCAGCAACCAATAGGAATTAATCTCAACCATACATTGATTCACAACAACAGGATCGGCTAGCCACAATAGGCTCTGGGAAGATCTCAAGCCATGATCACAGAAGCAAGCAACTCTTGTGAAAGTAAACAGAAATCAATACGCGAGAATGTACCATGATTAACAAGGGTATTAGTATATACCTAGTTAAGGGCAAACACCAGGCTCCAAGTCTTGACCTGGCACCTGGGCTGCCGCTCGAAAGCTTCCCGCACCCCATTTGCCCCCCCCCCGCTATGTATCCTGGACTCTGTTTGCCCATCTGCGAGCCCGGCATAGCAGATGCCGTTGGGTAGAGGGAGAGGGAGGAGAGCCAACCACATGTCCACTCTTTCCCCTTCTAGTTGTTGAAACCCGTAATTTCCAGGTCCCCGTTGACAGTTTCCCTGGCCGGGAAAAAATGTAATGCAGTGCGATGTGCATTAAATTCCATTCAGTGGAGTACAGGGGAACATGCGGGGTCTAAAAGATCCTGGATGTCTCATTAAAGAGAACCTGTCACCAAAAAAAAACATAATATAGAGAACTTTGTGATGGAAGAAAAAAATTAAGTAAAATAAAGAAACATTTTTTTTTTTAAGTTGCGCCCAAGCACATAAAATTTGCTGATCTGTGCTGTCTAAAGACAAGCTTCTTGCTGCAGTTAGCTTTTGGAGTTGGTGAGCGTGGTACTTTTTATTCATAAGTGGTGATCTTCTTTCTCCTCTCGGCGGTAAAAGTCACACTGGTACAGCTAGATTCTAATCGGGACACTTTTTCAGCCCATCCACCCCACCCCACACTTTCTATATATTGATGGACCTTTAATTAAGGCACTGCATTTTGTTATATACCTAGTTAAGTTGGTCCTAGCTGGATCAATGTTACTGTAACAAATTGATGCCCAGAATTCATCTTTGGGTGTCTCCTAAATATTATTTATTAAAAGATCAGGTAACTGGTAATGTGTGTGTTTTTATTCACTTACTAAATGTTTGAACTTTCAAACTTGGTGGTAAATATTCCACTATTCAGAGCTTAGTCTTAGGTAGATGACTAGGTTTTACATCACACTACAGTTTGCTTGATTACCTCTACTTCTGCCCAGAGCCCTTTTTAGGTACTTAGGCACCACTTCTGCTCTTTTTCCACAAGAACATTGTTACATAGTTACATAGTTAGTCAGGTTCAAAAAAGACACAAGTCCATCCAGTTCAACCACAAAAAAAAAAAAATTAAATTACATACAATCCCATATACCCAATTCTATACCCACAATTGATCCAGAGAAAGACGAAAAACCCCAGCAGAGCATGCTCCAATTTGCTAAAGCAGGGGAAAAAATTCCTTCCTGATTCCCCAAGAGGCAATCGGATTTTCCCCGGATCAACTTTACCTATAAATGTTGGTACCCAGTTATATTATGTACATTTAGGAAATAATCCAGGCCTTTCTTAAAGCAATCTACTGAGCTGGCTAGAACCACCTCTGCAGGGAGTCTATTCCACATTTTCACAGCTCTTGCTGTGAAGAAACCTTTCCGTATTTGGAGATGAAATCTCTTTTCCTCTAAACGTAAAGAGTGCCCCCTTGTCGTCTTTGTTCACTGTAAAGTGAATAACAACACCAAGTTCACTATATGAACCCCTTATATATTTGTACATGTTGATCATATCCCCCCTTAATCTCCTCTTATCAAGGGTGAATAAATTCAGTTCCTCTAATCTTTCCTCATAGCTGAGCTCCTCCATGCCTCTTATCAGTTTGGTTGCCCTTCTCTGCACTTTCTCCAGTTCCCCAATATCCTTTTTGAGAACTGGTGCCCAAAACTGAACTGCATATTCCAGATGCGGTCTTACTAATGATTTGAACAGGGGCAAAATGATATCTCTCTCTCTGGAGTCCATACCTCTCTTAATACAAGAAAGGACTTTGCTCGCTTTGGAAACCACAGCTTGGCATTGCATGCTATTATTGAGCTTATGATCTACCAAAACCCCCAGATCCTTCTCCACTATGGATCCCCCCAGTTGTACTTCCTCTAGCATGTATGATGCATGCATATTCTTAGCCCCCAAGTGCATAACTTTACATTTATCAACATTAACCCTCATCTGCCACATAGTCGCCCCAATTAGACAGAGCATTGAGGTCGGCTTGTAATTTGGAGACATCCTGTAAGGACGTTGTTCCACTGCATAGTTTGGTGTCATCTGCAAAGTCGGAAATGTTACTTTTGATCCCAGACCCAATATCATTATTGCAAGATGGTTGATAGATTGCTGTGTATCCTTCTCAGATGCGCTTGCTTAATTTCCAGACCCTATTCCTTGAGTACCCTACAGTGGAATTCCCTCACTGATAGAAATGGCAGAAGCTAGGTGCAAGGGAAACGCCGCAAAAAACTCAACCAGCTCAATGACAATGCTTCCCTTGCACATGAGCTGGATTCTCTCAACACTGACCTCTATTCTATTCTAGCTCTTTCTCAGACATGCATCAAATGGCCTACCTGACCAAGGCAGATTGTTTTTACAACTGTTAGAATTTCTCTGATAACAAATTTACTGCAGCCATTCCTGTCCAGACCTCAAAGGCCAGGTTGCTTCTCCACCCCTACCTTCTCTGCTTAAGTCAAAAGTGGAACTACCTGCTCTAGAACAGGCAGAGAGAATTCACTAAAAAAGTTGACAGTTTCTTGTAATAGACCCTGCTGCCTTAGTCTTAAACATCTTACTGTGCTTATAAAAGATGTTCCTTCATTTAGGGTTTCTGCAGACAAAAAATTGTAGATGTTCTTAAGGCTCCATTCACACTTGTACCTTGTCCCAACTTTGCAGTGCAACTTTGGATGGGTGCAATTTGGATATGACTTTGGCGTTGACCAGTGATAATGGACAACTGTCACATTCAGGTACGACGTGCGTGCAACTTTTAAGAGTTAACATTGAAGTCTATGGCCCTCAAACTGCATTAAAGTTGGACCAAAGTAATGCATGAACTACTTTGAAGTTGCTGCAACTTATGTCGTAAGTAATAAGTCGCACATATATGAATGGTTATCTTTGGAACACATGGGCAATGACTTGTCATGTGACTTTGACGTCCAAAGTTGCATGACAAGTCGCACAAGTGTGAATGAAGCCAAAATGTTCTTTACTCAAGTCCAGCCTGCAACCAGCTATTGTTACGGTTTGTCAAACTGCAGCTAATTGTACTAGTAAAGTGAACAATTGACAGGATCCTGTCTCTCAGTACTGAGCGTTACACTTACAAACTCTGCCCCCCCTTCTGTGTTGATGCCCTTAGACAAGTAATGACACATATTATGGCGAAAAGGCTGGTCATGTAAAGCTGGCATTACACTAAAAGATTGTTTAACCACCTAAGGCCCAGAAGGATTTGCCTCCTTAATGACCAGGCCATTTTTTTCTATACAGCACTGCGTCGCTTTAATTGACAATTGCTCGGTCATATGACGTTGTGCCCAAACAAAATGTGTCCTTTTTTTCCACAAATAGCTTTCTTTTGGTGGTATTTGATCACCACTGCAGTTTTTATTTTATGCGCTATAAACAAAAAAGACCGACAATTTTGAAAAAAACAATATATTTTACTTTTTGCTATAATAAATATCCGTAAAAAAAAGTAATTTGCAATAAGCGTATATTGATTGGTTTGCGCAAATGTTATAGCGTCTACAAAATGGGGGATAATTTTAATGGAATTTTTATTATTATTGTTTTTACTACTAATGGTGGTGATCAGCGATTTTTTTTTTTTTTAGCAGGACTGCGACATTGCGGCAGACAGATCGGACACTTTTTAGGGACCATTGACATTCATACAGCGATTAGTGCTATAAAAATGCACTGATTACTGTGTAAATGTCACTGGCAGGAAGGGGTTAACACTAGTGGGCGATCAAGGGGTTAGGTGTTCCCTAGGGAGGTGTTTCTAACTGGGAGGGGATGAGACTGACTGGAGGAGGAGAGAGATTGCTGTTGCTAATCACTAGGAACAGTAGATCACTCTCTTCCCTTGTCAGAACGGGGATCTGTCTGTTTACATTGACAGATTCCCTGTTCTGCCTCCCTGTGGATCGATCACGGGTGGCCGGTGGACGGTGGACATTGCGGCCGCCGGTCACGCGCATTGGCTCCAACATTGTGCCGGGGGCATGCGTCTCCAATAGCTCTTAAAGCAGCTGATGTGCAATGACATTGGTTCACGCAGCCCTGCCAACCTGCCGCTGTACAACTGCGCCAGCTGGTCGGCAAGTTGTTAATGAATATTTGTACAAACATTTGTGAAAAAAGATTTTCGATGACTAGACAAATGTCGTTTGAAAGTACTGCAAAATTTCCTTTTTGCTTTTAACATTCAGATTTGGAATGAAAGTAGTTTCCCAAACAAAAACCATATTCACTGTTAGAAATTTGTTATTACATTTTCCTCCCTGCTCTTTTGAGTTTTCTCATTCCTGTGGTCGAAAATGAATGTTGATTTGACCCTACCAACGATTAGAAAATTGGATGAATGTTCTTCGAAGGAAACATTTTGAACCAAATTCTGCTAGTGTTAATCCAGCATTAGACGCTTTATGGCACTTCCTTTTGGCACAAGACTTGGAACTCAAAGCCCAACTAGTCTATCACAAAGTCTTCTTAACCATTAAGTTAGATGCCTATAACCTGCACTATGGAGGGTCTACTTGGAACCACAGCATGATCCTTTTCTTTGCTGGAGCTGTCAGTGAGATCTAGTGTAGGTGGTGAATAGGTGGAAGATATCCCGCTTGTGGATGAGATTGCAGCCTCTTGTTAAATGTGCGTTATGTGAGTGTGTGTTTTTTTTTTTTTTGTAAATAAAGGGATCATTCATTTTTTTTTTTACGGAGAACGTTTAGTCTAACTGCCTGGGAGGTGATGGGAGCAGAGTGAAGAGGCGAGCCGGCTGTGTAGCTGATCCCGGCTGATAGAAAGGAGGCATGATCGATTGACCTGTGTATTAGCAAGGTCCATATAGGAAGCACCTATCAAAGTTTTACATTTTGTTGATTTATGTTGTGGTACACTTTTTGGGAGATACTTATTTTGTGAATAAGGACTGCCTTATTGATCACAGACTGATTTATGATCACGTTTTGTGCACATATGAGATTTATGTTTGCAATACTGAGTTAGAAGCTACTGTATCTTACATGTGTGATTGTATTACCAATATTATTGCAGGTTGGTGTAGCGCAGCATAATTTACTATATATTGATATATTTTCTCTGTTTCCTGGAACTGGTTCCCCTAGGTCTCATGAGCATGGCTCCTGTGGCATTTTGGGGTGGTATTTCTTCCTTCTTAGAAGCAGGGACAGCAGCCACAAGCCTTGTGGATGTGCCGCTTTGGGATCTAAGTGCATGGGGAATGACAGCACTGCGGTGTACGTCGGAGCTCCAGTCCGCGAGCCACATGGCGGCAGTCGGATGTCCTCTCCTTGTTAAACAGTGTGGCTGGAGTGTTCAGGGGAAGAGAGGAAGCCACGTGTGTGAAGGGCCGGAACTTGTGCGTTCTAAGCTCGCCCACAGGAAGTACCTGGTGGGGTCACTTCCGGGGCATGTGATGTCGTCAGCGGGTGCTGGAGACGCTAGTTCCTGCCTCTAAACCGCGCGAACGGGGACGCTGGTGTTTAAAAGAGTGAAACCCGACAGAGGCTGCGGGTCACTATAGGGGTGGGATGGACTCCTCTGCAATACCTGCACAGGCAGCGGAAGCAGGCCCTAACACCAGCACCTTACAGGTAAGCCTAAAGTGTGTTTTTCTTACTTGCACATCCTGTGAGTGTTCTCACCCTCGTTACCAGTAGGGACTAGGTGAAGGGGGCACATTTTTCCTTTCCTCCTGCACGGGTGTTATGGAGTATATGGGGCATAACATTTATTGGGGTCATTTGTTCTCTTGCAGGCCAAGACTCAAAACAAGGCCCAAGCGCAGCCACCATAAAGGAATTGTGCGGTTTGCGGAAACAAATTGAGCTCCTCATGGAGCAATTTGCCGCAACTGTATAGACATCCTTAAGGATGACCTTAAGGTAGTCTCCTGTCAGAAAATGCTGACTTCTGTTAGAGATGAGCTTACATCCACTTTTAGTTTGTTTAAAACTCTAATTGACAAGATTCAAGTCCCCTCAGAGGGTCCATCTCCAGTTAAGCCTTCAGCCAGGCGTAGCACTCCACAGCAGAGTGTAGAGAGTGAAGACTCTGAGGCTGAAGCTGGATCTGCCCATTCTTCTCAGGAAGAATTGGGGGTTAGATGCAGGGCCCAGGGATAAAGAATCCACAAGGGGCTCGAGGTATAAGTTATCATTGGAAGATGTAGATAACTTATTAAAGGCTATCTATACGACACTTGATATAGAAGAGGAGAAGGTACAATTGTCTAAACATGCCCTTATGTACAAAGGTTTGCATAAGAAAAAGGCTGGATAGTTCCCTTCTTGATACAATCAAGCTAGAGTGGGACAATCCAGAGAGAAAATCTTTATTTTCCGGTAACCTAAAAAGTTTTCCATTTGAAGAGGACACAGTGCAGCCATGGAACACAAATCCTAAGTTAGACACACCTCTTTCAAAAGTTTCAAAAAACTCGGACCTAGCGTTTTTTGGTTATGGGCATGCTTAGGGATCCGATGAATAAAAGAGGAGATATCCTCCTTCACAGAGCCTGGGACTCAGACATTGGGGATCTTAAAGCAGCTCTGGCCTCCACAGAAATGTAGAAGTATGGTTGATACAAATACAGACACACTTGTTGGCAGGTACCTCTAGAGAGCAGATTCTGAAATCTTTCCCTCTCCTCTTTCGTGCAGTGTGGTTTTTGGCTGATTCTTTTGCAGAGTCGGTAAGAATGATAGCTAGGACCTCGGCCTTAGTGAATTCTGCCAGAAGAAGCCTATGGCTTAAAACCTGGTCAGGCGACATGGCCTCAAAGTTGCGCCTATACGGTCTTCCCTTAACAGGCGATCATCTTTTTGGCCCAGGTCTACAAGAGAAGCTGGAACCCATGGCTGATAGAAAAAGGCTTTTCCAGAGAATAATAAAAAGCTGACAGCCAGAAAGTTTTTTTCATGGCCAAAGTAGGCAGCAAGGTCCTAGAGAAAGGGTAAATAGGCCCAAAAAAACATTGGACAGGGCACAAGGGCAGAGGTTAGAGGGGGAATATTGTTTAACCCTCCTCAACAACCGCCAAGCTACAGTGACTCGTGTCTCCCAGTGGGAGGAAGATTTGAGGGCTTTTCTCCCACAGTGGGCAGCAGTCACCTCAAGTCCATTCATCCAGGACCTAGTGACTAATGGGTACAGTCTGGCATTTTCTTGCCAGCCACCAGAATGATTATAGTTTACCTTCCCTCCCCAAGATTGGGTAAAAGCGAGGGCCCTGGGTCTCCAAATTGGAGACTTGTTAGATCAAAAGGACCTGATCCCGGTTCCCCGGTCGGATCAGGCCAAGGGCTTTTATTCCCATATTTTTGTCATCAGTAAGCAATCAGGAAAATATTGGCTTATCCTGAACCTCTGGTCTCTAAACCATTCGATCAGGTACAAGCACTATCGAATGGAGATGGTGTTCTCAATTAAAAACCTGCTTTACCCAAACTGCTGCATGGCCACTTTGGATTTGAGGGATCTGCACATCCCTATCCATCCAGGCTTCCAAAGATTCTTGAGACCAACGGTCAAGATGGGAACAGAGATTTGTCACTTTGCATTTTTACAAAGGTGTTGGTGGAGGCGCTGGCTCCGCTAAGGTTAAAGGCGATAACTATTATCCCTTACACAGATGACCTCCTAGTGGTGGCAGAGTCGTACCAAAACTTGTTAGCGGATCTCTAGACTGTACAGGACTTCCTTAAAACTCTAGGCTGGTTATTAAACAAAGAGAAATCTTCCTTAATTCCGTCCCAGAATGTGACATATCTGGGGTACTAATTTTGCTCAGGAGACCAAAAAGTTTTTCTCCCGCAGGAGAAGGTCTGAAGAATGATGCAAACAATGTGGGCCTTACAGACCAATCAGTCGGTCTCACTGAGAGAGGTTTCAAGAGCAGTGGGTCTGATGACCTCTTGCTTTCCCGCAGTGCCATAGGCAAGATTTCATCAACGCCCATTACAGCTGTTTCTACTAAGGAACTGGGACGGAGAAACAAGTTCCCTGGAATCAAGTGTCTTGTTACCCTCCAGGGTAAAAAGAAGCTTGTGGTGGTGGAGGATGCACCTAACAAGAGGTCTACCGTGGTCCATTCCTATATCCCAGAGGATCACAACGGATGCGTGTTTCTGGGGATGGGGAGCCCACCTCAGCAACATAATGGCACAGGGAGAATGGTCCTCAAGGGAAGCAAGAGCTTCATCGAATCAGAGCTTTTAGAGGTTCAAAGAGCCTTGCAGGCATTTCAGACGGAAATCAGGGGTCACAATCTCCACATTCTATCCGACAATATCGCTACGGTTGCCTACCTCAACAAACCGGGAGGTACGAAGAGTCGGATACTTCAATCTATCGCCCAGGAGATTTTATCATGGGCAGAAGGGAATCTAGCCTCAATTGCAGCAGTGCACCTGAAGGGGACACAAAACTTCCAGCCTTCCTAAAATCGGGACTTGACCAAAATTTGCCCATAATTCCTCTTAAGGGGCAGGTTTCAGCCTTATCCTTCTGTTTGTTATAACCTTTATTCAAGGTTTCTTGCAGATCAGACTCTCGTTACAGCATCCTATTCTTGCTTGGGATCTCAACTTGGTTCTCTCTGGCCTGTATAAACCACCTTTTGAACCTATTGGGGAACTCCCGTTGGGTGAGTCTCTCTTGCAGTGGCCTTTTTCGGAGCTAAACATCTGTCAAACATGTTTCTGTGTTTGTCATTCTCTTTTAAAGAACCTTTCCTGATTCTTCATAAGCATAAAGTGGTCTGGCGTCCAAAACCCTTCATATACCTAAGGTTGTATCAGCCTTGCTCCTCAATGGGGACATTGTCCTTCCTTTGCTTCCTGCTACCCAAAGAAATGTCTCTCTATTCTCTGGTTGTGGCCACAGCTGTTGCCCCAACTTTGTAAGACTGCCACCTGGTCTTCCGTTAATGCTTTCTCAGTTTTACCAGGTGGATGTCCAGGCCTCCTGCAGATGCAGCTTTTGATCACAGGGTTCAATAGACTGCACTCTAAGTTGGGTCTTTGACTTGTTGTTTGAAATGATGGACCTGTTTGCACTGTTCTGTTTGCCTTACTGCCCACCTCTGTTTCATTGCTTGGAGACATTCCAGGGTCTGTCTATCCAGCCTGTGTTCTGTATACTGTACAATTTAGATGAAAGGTTTTTTGACTTGTAAATTCCATGTCTTTGGCGTTTCTGTTCCCTTTGCTCTCTACTGCTTTTCTTAGAAAAAAAAAATAAAAATGCCGAGCAAAGCTTTTTGCCAGCATCCATACACCTGAAGGTAGCAACTCTTAAACCATGGTCTAGGAATATCCAGCCTCTGTCCTGAACTCTACTCAAGATATGTAATTTACAGGAAAGTCATATTGACTTTATCTCATTTTGGGATAAAGATTTTACATGACTAAAAGCTGACCATTCAAAGCTCACCTGTGTCAAATGGTTTGTTGCAACACTTTTTGCCAGTTTTGCTGCACAGCTTGGGCTGAAAAGATAAAAATTAACAGACCTACTGACCGGATCAACAGGTGAAAATATAGGGAAAATAACATTAAAACAACAAATGCAGTCACCATATCAAAGACTGATAAGCTGCAATATATAAAATTTGTGTTTTTGGCATTAAATTCAATCCAAGATCATCAAGTTTGTAAGTACTGGACATTTTTAGTACATGGTCGTTCTCAATTATTTAGGATTAATCACTGATCAATACTTCAAATACAAATTTAGATGATAATGTCATAAAGGCATATAGTATCTCACAAAAATGAGTACACACCTCACATTTTTTGTAAATATTTTATTATATCTTTTGACAACAGTGAAGAAATTACACTTTGCTACAATGTAAAGTAGTGAGTGTACAGCTTGTATAACAGTGTAAATTTGCAGTCCCCTCAAAATAACTAAACACACAGCCATTAAACCGCTGGCAGCAAAAGTGAATACACCCCTAAGTGTCCAAAGTGTCAATATTTTGTGTGGCCACCATTATTTTCCAGCACTGCCTTAACCCTCTTGGGCATGGAAGTTCCCCAGAGCTTCACAGGTTTCCCCTGGAGTCCTCATCCACTCCTCCATGACAACATCACGGAGCTAGTGGATGTAAGAGACCTTGCGCTCCTCCACTTTCAGTTTGAGGATGCCGCACAGATGCTCAATATGGTTTAAGTCTGGAGACTTGCTTGGCCAGACCATCACCTTTACCCTCAGCTTCTTTAGCAAGGCAGTGGTCGTCTTGGAGGTGTGTTTAGGGTTATGTTGGAATACTGCCCTGTGGCCCAGTCTCTGAAGTGAGAGGATCATGCTCTGCTTCAGTATGTCACAGTAAGGCAAGACACACTTGTCTTTGTACTCCTCACCTGGTTGCCGTCACACACGTTTGATACCTCTGAACCAAATAAGTTTATCTTGGTCTCATCAGACTACAGGACATAGTCTGCTTGTCTTCAGCAAACTTTGCGGGCTTTCTTGTGCATCATCTTTATAAGAGGCTTCCTTCTGGGATGACAGCCATGCAGACCAATTGAATAAATGCTGGCAGCACTCATACGTCTATTTCCCAAAGACTACCTCCGTATATGAGGCTGAGCACGTGCACTCAACTTCTTTTGTCAACCATGGCGAGGCCTGTTCTGAGTGGAATGTGTCCTTTTAAACTGCTGTATGGTCTTGGCCACCATGCTGCAGCTCAGTTTCAGGATCTTGGCAATCTTCTTATAGCCTATGCCATCTTTATGTAGAGCAAAAAAAATGTTTTTCAGATCCCTAGAGTTCTTTGCCATGAGGTGCCATTTTGAACTTCGAGTGACCAGTATGAGAGAGTGAGAGCGATAACGCCAAATTTAACACACCTGCTCCCCATTCACACCTGAGACCTTGTAACACTAAAGTCACATGACACGGGGAGGGAAAATGGCTAATTGGGCCCAATTTGGACATTTTCACTTAGGGGTGTACTCACTTTTGTTGCCAGCAGTTTAGACATTAATGGCTGTGTGCCGATTTTATTTTGAGGGGACAGCAAATTTACACTGTTATGCAAGCTGTACACTCACTACTTTACATTGTAGCAAAGTGTAATTTCTTCAGTGTTGTCACATGAAAAGATATATAATACATTATTTACAAAAATGTGAGGAGTGTACTCACATTTGCGAGATACTGTATATATGTGTTTATATGTATGTGTGTGTGTGTGTATGTGTGTGTATATATATATATATATATATATATATATATATAGTGTGTGTGTGTGTATATATATTACTCTATTACATCCCTAAATATGGCAAAACTAATTCAGGTGACATGTTAATCCCACCTTCAGTAAATCCTTTTATTAAAGGAAAACTTCTTCTCATTCTCATACTACCTCTAATCCACCTGCTCCCATAGTCAGTGTAACACATGGCAACACATGATCAGTAGTGCATTTTAGTGTCATTCATTTTGAAAACATCCCAATCCACCTTGCACGGATGGGAGCCATCCGAGTGGTCTCTGCTCAATTGTTTGTGCATTTAATAGGTTTCCTTAACACAACACGTTTATATGTGTGTTTTGTAATGCACCGCAGTGCATCAGACAGGTTTAAAGGGGGCCTTAGTGTGGCTGGTATTAAGATTGTAAAGGAACTCCAGTGATGCTTTAAAAATGGTGTGACAACAAAAAAAAAAATACTTTTATATTTTGTCCTTCAAAGCAAGACAAAAGTTGTTTAGATGTGTTGATGAGTTATATCCATTAGTGATTTGAAAGAAGAATTGAGTGAGCTTGACAAATCTATGCCCTGTGTGTCCGATCTAACCTTGGCAGTGCTGGTGATTTTTATCAGCATTTTTTTAATCTCAAGTTGTATTAAAAACCTCAGATTTTGATTAGTAACTAATTTGAAGTTCTCCTGGAGTGCATTAAATCACTGATAGAACACAGCAGTAAGGTGTCATAGAAGTGTGCTGCTGCTCTACTCTTTCGTATACCACTTTCTTATTAAGTAAAGGTTTTATTTAAAGTGTATTTCCACTTTTGCAGTCAAATTTGTGAAATCACTGTTTGCTGGGTGTTTCTATTCGCAGCATACCTACTTTTTAAAATACTTCTTCTGTATTTTAGAGGTTTCTCAGGGGAAGGTATCATGGCTGACTACAGGGTTTTTTGAACAATGACGAGTGAGTCTGTTCAAAGTCCATCTCTATGAACATATTGCAAGAAGCAAAATTTAATTTAAAAAAACATAAATTCTACAGAAAGCAAAATCAAAAAAATTTTTTTAATTGGACTTTACTGGTACATAGAGGACAGACAAAAGTGAGTACACCCCTCACATTTTTGTAAATATTTTATTATATAGTTTCATGTGACAACACTGAAGAAATTACACATTGAAAAGTAAAGTAGTGAGTGTACAACTTGTATCAAAGCTGTGTTAAACGTGTTGCGTTAAGGAAACCTATTAAATGCACAAAAAATTTAGCAAAAAACACTCGAATGGCTCCCATCCGTGCAAGGTGGATTGGGATGTTTTCAAAATGAATGACACTAAAATGCACTAATGATCATGTGTTGCCATGTGTTACACTGACTATGGGAGCAGGTGGATTAGAGGTAGTATGAGAATGAGAAGAAGTTTTCCTTTAATAAAAGGATTTACTAAAGGTGGGATTAACATGTCACCTGAATTCGTTTTGCCATATTTAGGGATGTAATAGAGTAAATGTCCAAATTGGACCCAATTAGCCATTTTACCTCCCCGGTGTCATTTGACTCCTTAGTGTTACAAGGTCTCAGGTGTGAATGAGGAGTAGGTGTGTTAAATGTTGGTGTTATTGCTCTCACTCTCTTCAACATGGCACCTCTAGGCAAAGAACTCTCTGAGGATCACTAAAAAATAATTGTTGCTCTACATAAAGATGGCCTAGGCTATAAGAAGATTGCCAAGACTTTGAAACTGAGCTGCAGCATGGTGGCCAAGACCATACAGGGGTTTACCAGGACAGGTTCCACTCAGAACAGGCCTCTCCATGGTCGATGAAGTTGAGTGCATGTGGTCAGCATCATATCCAGAGGTTGTCTTTGGGAAATAGACGTATTAGTGCTGCCAGCATTGCTGAATGGGTGGGTGGGTGGGTGGGGGGGGGGGGCTCAGCCTGTCAGTGCTCAGACCATACGCCGCACACTGCATCAAATTTGGTTTGCATGGCTGTCGTCCCAGAGGGAAGCCTCTTCTAAGGATGATGCACATGAAAACCCACAAACAGTTTGCTGAAGACAAGCAGACGAAGGACATAGATTACTGGAACCATGCCCTGTGGTCTGATAAGACCAAGATAAACTTATTTGGTTCAGAGGTGTCAAGCATGTGTGACGGCAACCAGGTGAGGAGTACAAAGACAAGTGTGTCTTGCCTACAGTCAAGCATGGTGGTGGGAGTGTCTGGGGCTGCATGAGTGCTGCCGGCACTGGGGAGCTACAGTTCATTGAGGGAACCATGAATGCCAACATGTACTATGACATACTGAAGCAGAGCATGATCCCCTCTCTTTGGAGACTGGGCCGCAAGGCAGGATTCCAATATAACAACTATAAGCACACATCCAGGACGACCACTGCCTTGCCAAAGAATCTGAGGGTAAAGGTGATGGACTGGCCAAGCATGTCTCCAGACCTAAACCCTATTGAGCATCTGTGGGACATCCTCAAATGGAAGGAGGAGGATTACGAGGTCTGCCAACATTCGCCAACTCCATGTCGTCGTCATGGAGGAGTGAAATAGGACTCCAGTGGCAACCTGTGAAGCTCTGGTGAACTCCATGCCCAAGAGGGTTAAGGCAGTGCTGGAAAATAATGGGCACACAAAATATTGACACTTTGGGCCCAATTTGGACATTCTCACTTAGGGGTGTAGTCACTTTTGTTGTTAGACATTAATGGCTGTGTTGAGTTATTTTGAGGGGACAGCAAGTTTACACTGTTATACAAGCTGTACACTCCCTACATTACATTTTGGCAAAGTGTCATTTCTGGCAAAGTGTTGTCACATAAAAAGATATAATAATAAAATATTTACAAAAATGGGAGGGGTGTACTCACTTTTGTGAGATACTGTAATTGGATAAAAAAATTAAGTTTTTTTTATTACAATTTAAAATTACATTTAAGAAATCTAACATCTGTTTCCCATGAGTAGTGGGCCCACATAAAGCCATAGATGCTACTGAATTGTTGTAGAAGCCCATACATTATCCAAGGCAACAGTGGGACAGGAGATAAAAACCTGGTAAGAAATTTTTTACTCCCCAGCTTTAAGATATAAATGTACATTTCTGGAATGCAGACTGTGTGTGTGTGTGTGTGTATATATATATATATATATATATATATATATATATATATGTGTGTGTGTGTGTGTGTGTGTATATATATATATATATATATATATATATATATATATATATATATATATATTCTAAACTCAAAAGGTTTTCTGCCTTAATGCATTCTCTCCACCGATACCATTACACAGAAAGGCTGTAATGTAACTATTTCGGACTTATTTATTTTCATTTAAAAAAGTATTTCATAGCCACTTTAAAAAGTTCCTTTTCAATGCTTGAAATAAGCAAAACTTTAATCATAACCACTATGATTGATATGTTTATTTTTTTTTTGTCAGTCATCTTTAGCTCCACTTAGTCTGGATATTCTGGGTTTGAGGGTGATTCAGAACCATGTATTAGTATGCAGTTGAACTTGCAAATAACATTTTAAAAAAATCACCTGCCATTTCATTATGTAAATGCTTTGAGGGTATAAGCTTTTTGCACCAACCTGATTTTGCTGCAGGTACAAAATCCTAGACTACCAATAAAGACTCTTGTAATGTGATCTATGTTATAATGTTGGTGTACTGTGCACTGAGATTAGTTGCATTTTATTTTTTCCAGCTCCAAATTACTTGTACAGCCCTATTAAAGTGGTTGTAAACCTCAGACATGAAATATGAACAAAGCATATCCCTCTATATTGTCTACTTGTCTCAATTAAGTGTCTTTTTTGGCTGCTGCTTTGTTCATCTATCAGCATGAATCACCTGTGACAAGTTTTTCTGACACCAAGAGAAAAAAGGTGAACGAGGAGGGACTTATAAATTCTCGATTTGAACGGATGTCGAGAAGGGAAGACTACAAGTACAACTTGGTGCGTCCGGATAGTATTCACAGCGCTTGACTTTTTTCCACATTTTGTTATGTTACAGCCTTATTCATAAATTTATTAAATTCATTATTTTCCTCAAAATTCTACAAACCATGCCCCATAATGACATTGTAAAAGAAGTTTGTTTGAAATCTTTGCAAATGTATTTTTAAAAAAATCCATGTACATAAGTATTCACAGCCTAGATTAAGCTCAGGCACATCCCTATTCCACCTTTCATCCTTGAGATATTTCTACAGCTTGATTGGAGTCCACCTCTGGTAAATTCAGTTGTTTGGACATGATTTGAAAAGGCACACACCTATCTATTTTGGGTCCCACAGTTAACAGTGCATGTCAGAGCACAAACCAATCCATGAAGTACAAGGAATTGTCTGTAGACCTCCGAGACAGGATTGTATTGAGGCACGACGAATACTTTCTGGATGCACCATATGTATAAGGATTTGTTTCATCTCTGTGTATCTGTGTGCATGAGGCCAGTTGCTTTACTTGGTATACAGTGGGGAGAACAAGTATTTGATACACTGCTGATTTTGCAGGTTTTCCAACTTACAAAGCATGTAGAGGTCTGTAATTTTTATCATAAATACTCTTCAACAGTGAGAGACATAATCTAAAACAAAAATCCAGAAAATCACATTCTATGATTTTTAAATAATTTTAATTTTATTGCATGACATAAGTATTTGATCACAGACCTGTTATTTTTCTTTAACCGCTTCCCGACCGCCTAACGCAGATATACTGTGGCAAAATGGCACGGGCAGGCAAAATCACGTACCTGTACGTGATCGTGCATGTGCCTGCCTGTGGGTCGCGCGCGCCACCAGCGGCGTGCTCGCGACCCGGTCGGGAGCTCCGTGACCCCGGCCGCGGGACCAGCGGACCCGATCGCCGCTGGTGTCCCGCGATCGGGTTACGGAGCTGAAGAACGGGGAGAGGTATGTGTAAACAAACCTTTCCCCGCGCTTCCTACTCTGCCTGTCATTGATCGGCTGTTCCCTGTCATCGGGAAAGCCGATCAATGACGTCAGACGTCAGCCCCGCCCCCTAATGTAAAAAAAAAAAAACACACACGTCACAGCCCATAACCCCTCCCCTCCCCCTAGTGGTTAACCCCTTCACTACAACTGTCATTTATACAGGAACCAATGCATTTAAATAGCATTGATTGCTGTATAAATGACATTGGTCCCAAAAATGTGTCAAAAATGTCCGATGTGTCCGCCATAATGTCGCAGTCACAATAAAAATCGCTGATCGCCGCCATTACTAGTAAAAAAAAAAAAAATATTAATAAAAATGCTATAAAACTATCCCCCATTTTGTAAACGCTATAACTTTTGCGCAAACCAATCAATAATCGCTAATTGCGATTTTTTTTTTTTTTTTACCAAAAATATGTAGAAGAATACGTATCGGCCTAAACTGAGGAAAAAAAATGTTTTTTTATATATTTTTTGGGGATATTTATTATAGCAAAAAGCAAAAAATATTGCATTGTTTTCAAAATTGTCGCTCTATTTTTGTTTATAGCGCAAAAAATAAAAACCGCAGGGGCGATCAAATACCACCAAAAGAAAGCTATATTTGTGGGAAAAAAAGGACGCCAATTTTGTTTTGGAGCCACGTCGCACGACCGCGCAATTGTCAGTTAAAGCGACGCAGTGCCGAATCGCAAAAAGGGGCCTGGTCCTTTGGCTGCCAATTGGTCCGGGGCTGAAGTGGTTAAGAAGCTCTCCTGTTCTCCACTCATTACCTGTATTAACTGCACCTGTTTGAGCTTGTTACCTGTATAAAAGACACCTGTCCACACACTCAATCAAACAGACTCCAACCTCTCCACAATGGCCAATACCAGAGAGCTGTGTAAGGACATCAGGGATAAAATTGTAGACCTGCACAAGGCTGGGATGGGCTACAGGACAATAAACAAGCAGCTTGGTGAGAAGGCAACAACTTTTGGCGCAATTATTAGAAAACGGAAGAAGTTCAAGATGACGGTCGATCTCCCTTTGTCTGAGGCTCCACGCAAGATCTCACCTTGTGGGGCATCAATAATCATGAGGAAGGTGAGTGATCAGCCCCGAACTACACGGTAGGGCCTGGTCAATGACCTGGAGAGAGCTGAGACCACAGTCTCAAAGAAAACCATTAGTAAAACACTATGCTGTCATGGATTAAAATCCTGCAATGCACGCAAGGTCCCCCGTCTGAAGTTTGCCAAAGACCATCTGGATGATCCAGAGGAGGAATAGGAGAAGGTCATGTGGGCTGATGAGACAAACATAGAGCTTTTTTGTCTAAACTCCACTCGCAGTGTTTGGAGGAAGAAGGATGAGCACAACCCCAAGAACACCATCCCAACCGTGAAGCATGGAGGTGGAAAAAACATTCTTTGGGGCTGCTTTTCTGCAAAGGGGAAAGGATGACTGCACCGTATTGAGGGGAGGACGGATGGGGCCATGTATCATGAGATCATGGCCAACAACCTCCTTCCCTCAGTAAGAGCATTGAAGATGGGTCGTGGCTGGGTATTCCAGCATGACAACGACCCAAAACACACAGCCAGGGCAACTAAGGAGTGACTCTGTAAGAAGCATCTCAAGGTCCTGGAGTGGCCTAGCCAGTCTCCAGACCTGAAACCAATAGAAAATCTTTGAAGGGAACTGAAAGTCCATATTGCTCGCCGACAGCCCCGAAACCTGAAGGATCTGGAGAAGGTCTGTATGGAGGAGTGGGCCAAAATCCCTGCTGCAGTGTGTGCAAACCTGGTCAAGAACTACAGGAAACATATGATCTCTGTAATTGCAAACAAAGGTTTCTGTACCAAATATTAAGTTCTGCTTCTCTGATGTATCAAATACTTGTGTCATGCAATGAAATGCAAATTACTTAAAAATCATACAATGTGCTTTTCTGGATTTTTGTTTTAGATTCAGTCTCTCACAGTTGAAGAGTACCTATGATAACAATTACAGACCTCTACATGCTTTGTAAGTAGGAAAACCTGCAAAGTTGGCAGTGTATCAAATACTTGTTCTCTCCACTGTATGTAAGCGTTTACAATCACTTTAAGAATTGTATTGTAAATATGAAAGGTAACATTGCTGTAATACAAGCTGGGCAGGCCCATGTAATTCCAAACCATAGAAGGCCATAAACGTAATCTGATATTGCGATACAGGAGTGTGAGATTTTGCTGTGCTGAAATGTTTTCGGTTTCTTAAAATCAGCCATTGATTGATCACATGCTGTATAATCCTAATGTACTTTCTCGGTTTTCATCTGGCTTCAGGAATGAAGTTCTATCCATTTGCTTATGATTATGCAATCTGAATCAGTCATAGTGATCAATAGAACCGCATACTAAATTTGGGTTAATGACTTTGCAACGGTTACATGTATTTGTACTAGATAAGGACAACTGAGGTCATATACAGTAAATTTTGTTCACTGTTTTTTTAAGGGCACTTAAAATAAACCACTCCATTCCCAAACCATGTGCATGTATAGTGGCACCCATAAAATCCCCTCCATCAGCTCTTTCAAATCCAACAATTTTTCCCTAAATAAGCAGCCTAAGTAGATTAAACCATGTTACTGATACTAGTTAAAGTTTGCCTGATGCTTGTATTTATTTGAATGGGCTGCAAATCACAATGTAATTTTCATTACTTTTAAAATCACGCTGCAACAAACAGCATGGTACTGCGGAAACCATGCGATATGGTGTCCACAAACGCACTGCGTTTGCGATCTGCATTTAAGGTACTGTTACCAATACACTGGCACATGCATGCAGATCGCAAAGACTGTGTGCTTACCGGAAGTGCGGGTAACACGCATTGGAATGCATGTTTCCTGCACCACATTCCGGTGTGAACCTGCCATGACTTTTGTAATGCAAAAATATAAACTTATCCAGGTCAGGAGTAACTAAAGTTCACAGATCAGGAGTACTGTACTTTATCCCAGCATTACAGGTTAGGAGTATATAGCCCAGTGTTCACAGGTCAGGAGTATTTACAGTATCTCACAAAAGTGCGTACATCCATTAAATTTTTGTCAATATTTTATTATATCTTTTCATGTGACAACACTGTAGAAATTACATTTTGCTACAATGCTACTGAAAGTTAATTTCAGTAATTTGATTCAAAAAGCAAAATTCATATTATATTTCATTTCCCAGTGTATATTTCAAGCATTGCTTTCTTAGAATTTTGATTATGGCTTACAGCTAGTGAAAACCCAAAACTCTGTATCTCCAGAAAATTGGAATATTGTGAAAAAGTTCAATATTGTAGACTCATGGTGTCACACTCTAATCATCTAACGCAAAACACCTGTAAAGTTTTCCTGAACCTTTAAGTGGTCTATATCTGGTTCAGTAGGATGAATAGTTCAGTGGAAGGAAAACGTATGGTAGAAAAAAGGTGCACAAGCAACAGGGATAACCGCAGCCTTGAGAGGATTGTGAAGCAAAAGCCATTCAAGAATTTGAGTGAGATTCACAAGGAGTAGACTACGGCTGGTGTCAGTGCTTCAACAGCTACCACACACAGACGTATCCAGGCCATTGGGCTACAGCTGTTGTATTCCTTGTGTCAATCCACTCCCGAACCAGAGTCAACATCAGAAGGGTCTTACCTGGGCTAAGGAGAAAAAGGACTATTCTGTTGCTCAGTGGTCTAAAGTCCTCTTTTCAGATGAAAGTAAATTTTGCATTTCATTTGTAAATTGAGGTCGCAGAGTCTGGAGGAAGAGTGGGGAGACACAGAATCCAAGTTGCATGAGGTCAAGTGTGAAATTTCCACAGTCAGTGATGATTTGGGGAGCCATGTCATCTGCTGGTGGTGTTCCACTGTATTTTTTTTTTTAGTCCAAAGTCAGCGCAGCCCTCTGCCAGGAAATTGCTTCCCTCTGTTGACCAGCTTAATGGAGATGCTGATTTCAGGATTTGACACTGCCAAACGTCCCAGTACCTGGTTTAATGATTGTGCTTGATTGGCCAGCAAACTTGCCTGACCTAAACCCCATAGAGAATCTGGGGGGTATTGTCAAGAGAAAGATGAGACACCAGACCCAACAATGCAGACGAGCTGAAGGCCACTATCAAAGCAACCTGGGTTTCCATAACACCTCATTAGTGCCACGGGCTGATCCCCTCCATGCCACACTGCATCGATGCAGTAATTCATGCAAAAAGAGCCCTGGCCGAGTATTGAGTGCATACTATACTGTACATGGACATACTTTTCAGTAAGCCAACATTTCTGTATTCAATTTGCTTTGTTTTATTGATCTTCTATAATATTCAAATTTTCTGAGATACTAAATTTGGGGTTTTCACCAGCTGTAAGCCATGATCCTCAAAATTAAAAGAAAGAAATACTTAAAATATAGCACTCTGTGTGTAATGAATCTATATAATAAGTTTTACTTTTTGAACTGAATTACTGAAATTAATTTTTCGATATTCAATTTTTTTGGTATACGAAGATGCACTTATATTCAATTTCTAATGGTATCTGATAGACCAGATCTGCATGAACCTTTTTTTGTAGTGCTAAAAAAAGCAGCCTGCTACAGGATTCTCTCGCCGGATATAAAGCCCTCAGGCCAAACTTAACCTGTGCCATCTTTACTCTCAGCCTCCCATGAGGTTTGTGCAGGTTTGGTTTCTAATATGATTTTTGTGGGTGTTTCTTTTTTGATCTGAGACTCCCAGACTAACTTCCCTTATGCAGTATGTGGAAGTTAGGCCCAGTTAGAAAATCAGCGCTCTCAGGGCACCTTTGTAAGCCATTGTTGCTAGGACAGCACTTGCATTAGACATGTCCAGACTGGTCTGTACCTAGTGCAGCAGAGGGCTGAATTTGACCATATGGCTGATCTGCGTGACAGTTTTTTTTTTGGCTGTCAAGGCAGTTATACCCTGTGGGGAAGAGACTGTAAACCTAAAAAGGAGTCTGAGTAATAAATGGTCTGGCGTTTTGCTTGGCTGAGAGCAAACAAGATATCTTGTTTTATTACCATGAGGCTAATATTTAATCTCGGTTGTACAATATTGATGAGTTGCTATGAGATATGCTAACTACCTTTTTTGTAAAGTCACCACTTCTCTACATGACCAATAAATCATGGTCTGTATTGATATAAGTGTTATATATCTATATGTAGGTAGCACTATTTTAATGCTAAACCGCAGTGGAGGTATATTTTTCACTCTGGTGCATGCACATTTTTCCAAGGCTCTATTCACACTTATGAAGGGGGCTGTTTGTGATTTACATGTGGGAGACCTAGTGGTGGCCCCCAGCGATTACCTGCAAGTAATCATTCAAAGGTATTTACTTAATGCGTGATTACACACAAGCGGCCGCGATTAGCTGCAGGAGCTGTTGGCCTCCCATTGATTTTGATGGCGCTGCAGACAATTGCTGGGTCCTTTATGGGTCTCCTGTATTGTTAATTGCCCCAGCTTACAAGTATGAATGGGGTCATATCTGGTAGTGGATTCTCATGTATTTTTTTCCTTAACCGCTTCCTGCCTCCTGGCCCTTTAGGTGGATCAAAATGTCAAGGTGGGCATTCCAATCATGTAAACGCTCTGATTGGCTGTCAGTGGTCAAATGATTGAAAGCTCACGAAGTATGCATTGGGAGTGTTCTGTGACAGTTGGGTTACTGTGCTGGGAGCTTGCTCTCAGCACAGTAGACAGTATGGATATAGGGGGCGCTGTAGTGAATAATAACCATATAAATTGCATACAAAAATCACATATGCAAATATTCAAAAAACGTCCACCTTAACAGATAGTGATAAATATATAAAGTCCCAACAAAGTGCCGAATATATCAAAAAACTAAAAATAATAATAAATCAGTGAAAACAGATTCTTCATAAGAAAATCCACAGAGAAAGAGTCCAAATGTAACGGTGTCTTCTGACAAAGATTTTGTGATCCTTCACCAAATTTAAGTAGACATGGACACCCAAACGTGAAATGAGTAAATGATCTGCTTACCAGACCAATTTGACTTCTTTCCTAAGAAAGACAGTCAAACTGCGCTTTTGCAAGATAGTGCCTGCTCACATTTAATGAGATATGGAAATTCTAGGGACCTTCCTCCACAGTAGCAAATGCGGGATATACAAAGAAAGCAAACACCGTCCATAGCATAATACCGCTTTATTATTAAAAGCAAAATGTTAAAATCCCGGCACTGGGGCTGCTGGCTTCTCAAATGGAGTGCTGTATGGAGCCGGCTCCGTTCCCCCCTCTGAGTGATGGCGTGCGCTCCACCGATTCAGATCAACAATCAACCAGACCAAAAGTTGCGTAGGCAGATAAAAAAACATGACCAGGTACCACCTCGACATACGTTTCGTTTGTTTACGTCTTCAGGAAGTGTACCTGGTCACTGGTAATCATGTTTTTTTTATAGTGTGGATGGTTAATAGGGCAAGCTTTGTGCGCAGCCTCAGTCCCGGTTTGGGAACAATGACAAGCTGAAGTTATATTATATTCCCACAAAACGCTACAAAAAAAAAGTTAAAAAAACAAACAACAAAGAAAAACCACAGAGGATTTGTTTCTTATCTTTTCATCTCTCCCTATATATTAGAACTTAATAAGTCATAACTAGGCAATTTGATAATATATCCATATTGTAATTAAAATAAGTTACTTAGTTCTCACAAAGGCTTCAAGATGGCAGCATATATTTTAACAATGGCATATAGACTTTTCCAAACCAAACACCATTCTGTTTGAAAGTATTATATCACTAAATTTTATATTTATTGGGCAACTAATCTGAAAACAATAATTGATAAGTTTTGATTCCTCTCGCCTTGCTAATCATTAGACAGAAAACAATTTAAGTCTAATTCTATGTTCATTCCTAGTGGTTTCATGCTTCTTAATTTATATATCCACTTGGTTTCATTTTTAGAAATTTCTCTTTTCATATGAGTGCCCCTCCAATGTTTTACAATTTTATCAATCCCGTAAAATGTAAAAGTGGGGTCACTATTGTGGTATAATTTGAAATGCCTTGAAACACTATGGTTTGGGAAACCTTTCTTAATATTAGATGTTCATTTATTCTAATTTTTAGTTGTCTTGTTGTTCGACCTACATATTGGAGGGAGCAAGGACATTCTAAAACATATGTAACGTGATCTGAATTACACGTAATGAGTAATGAGAAACCAAATAGCCCGGAATGTACCAGACCCCCCTAGAAAGTTAAAAGGAGGAGAAATACTGCGCCAAAATGTCAGTTTTTCATCCGAAAACGGAAGGATGAAAAACGGACATACGGACCGTCCGTGTGAAAGAGCCCTTAGTCCGGTGAATCCGGCCCAAGCTAGTTTGACTCACCTGCTGTAAGGCCCATGAGTCCATCTGCTCTGGTAAGGGTACCTTTACTATTACAATCATATGAGTGTTTGGGAAGAAGTCTTGTAGAAATAATTGAAGCCATTTGAATTTATGATCATCCGGAAACTACAAGCAGTTCCATCACCTCTCTTTTAGTGTTATTGCACAGCTTTCACAGCTTACTGTTTAGGAGTCTATGGACTTCACCAAACAAAAATGGACAGTAGTCATGTATATGTTTTAGGTCAACTTTAAAGTCACACAGGACTGCTGCATGAATTATTACCCAGAACGTCTTTACCCCCTAGAAAGTTATCCACTTTTTTGGATGGGTCTGGTTTTCATTTTTGTACTAGGCGTAGCCTAGTACAGAACAAGGAGACCGGGAACCTCCAAAAAAGTTGTACATTTTCAGTCTGTGGTAACCAAAGAGAATTTTAAAATGTAACCACTCATTACGTGTAATTCAGATCACGTTACATATGTTTTAGAATGTCCTTGCTCCCTCCAATATGTAGGTCGAACAACAAGACAACAAAATTTAGAATAAATGAACATCTAACTAATATTAAGAAAGGTTATCTGCCTATGCAACTTCTGGTCTGGTTGGTTGTTGGTCTGAATCGTTGGAACGCACGCCATCACTCAGAGGGGGGAACAAAGGCGACTCCATACAGCACTCCATTTTAGAAGCCAGCAGCCCCAGTGCCGGGATAGGCACTTCTTAATGTAAGCAGCCATTTTGGCCACATTTTAACATTTGCTTTTAATAATAAAACGGTATTATGCTATGGACGGTCTTTGCTTTCTTTGTATATCCCGCATTTGCTACTGTGGAGGAAGGTCCCTAGAATTTCCATATCTCATCACATGTGAGCAGGCAATATCTTGCAAAAGCACAGTTTGACTGTCTTTCTTAGGAAAGAAGTCAAATTTGTCTGGTAAGCAGGTCATTTACTCATTTCACGTTTGGGTGTCCATGTCTACTTAAATTTGGTGAAGGATCACAAAATCTTTGTCAGAAGACACCGTTACATTGGAAGATTGATGTTATTCCCATATAGACTCTTTCTCTGTGGATTTTCTTATGAAGAATCTGTTTTCATTGATTTATTATTTTTTGTTTTTTTGATATATTCTTCACTTTGTTGGGACTTTATATGTTACTTTCTGTTAAGGTGGACGTTTTTTGAATATTTGCATATGTGATTTTTGTATGCGATTTATATGGTTACAATCACGAGAATAAGTATCAGTTAATGAATATTATTCACTACAGCACCCCCTATATCCAATTTTTGTACCTAATTGGAGCACATCACTCTTTGAGGGGAGCAGCAGTCAACTATTTTTTTATTTTATTTTTACTTAATTTAGTGTGGCGCAGAGTTTTCCACTTTAATTCACAGTAGACAGTTTACCTATATATGCGGCAGCCTGATGTAAAGCCCACCCACTGAGAGGCCTCTCATATATGTGTGTGGCTGGCGGGAAGTGATGGTTAATTGTTCTGTTCACTGCAGCATGGGTGTGGTTTGTCTCACAGGGGTTTTGCCTTTCAGAATGCACTAAGGCTAATGTTATCTTTTAGAACATATTGCATGTTACTCTTGTATTTAGGGTGTAACATGTTCCATCTACTTCTCCCCTTTTCCACTAATTGCTTCCTCTATGACCGCAGGCAGGAGATGCTCTACCCTGCTGCTGCTGTATCATTTTAAAATTGGTGCAGTTGTATACAGCTCTACCTGCACATCGCATCATTGATTCACTGGAATTTGTGAAAGAAACTGCAAGTTCCCTCCACCACAGCAGATGGCTTGTAGTTGGAATAATGGATTGTGAGGGTGCTGATGAGTGCACTCATAGTCCATTGACATTTCCTACAGCTCTGAAGCAGACAGCCCGGTTCGCTTTGTGATGATATTCCCTTCACTCATTCCAATTTCTTTACATCAGAAGCCCCAATCGCATGAGAGAGGCTGCGATCTGGGTAAACTCTTGCAGTGGCTTGCAGGTCATAGTTTGGAAACCCCTGTTAAAGATAATTGCATAAGTCACAGGAGGAGCTGGGAACACCAGAACCTCCCAGACCACAGCATTCCTCATGCTATGGGGGGCTTCTGATATAAATAAATTGGAATGAGCAAAGGGAATATCATCACATTGCGAACCTGGCTGATGACTAAGGAGTGAAGAGGGAAAGGTAGCAGTTACATTCTTGAATCGGAAGAAAAGGAGGTCTTGCTGCATCCCCCATAGGAGGAATCAGTCAAAGGCAAATTTGACTCTGTGGTGGGGGTCAGATATGAGATGAGCAGGCATTGCACCTGAAGGTGATGGTTCATCAAAAGCACTGTGAAGATAAAAAAAACTGTCACTGCATCACACAGTGGTTTTCACAATTTACAGTATGTGGGACTTTAATGGCATTTGTTTTTTTTTCTGTACATATTTAATATATGGTGTTCATGATCACGAGTATAGTTGCACGATACCTGATCAAAGAGGATATTTCACATATAAGTTATCTGGTACACTTCATGGCAACACTAAGCCTTATTTTATTTTGAGCATTTATTCACATACCTGTTTTGCGCAGCACTTTTTAAATCTATATTTTTAGTAGACTTATGTAGTGGTTTGTAGTGAATACACTGATAAAGTGTTAGCAGCAATTTGTGCCTGGGTGACCAGGTGTATGAATTTGAGCACCTTTTGCATAAGGGAGGTTGCGCTGATTAGTTTTGTTTTCATTACTGATCGCATGTTCAATGCTATGCAGACTCCTGTAAAAATAAATAATGCATATATTTTTCCTGCAAAATTATGTGCATTTAATGGGTTTTTCATAAAGGTGAACTTCTCCTTTAACAACTTCCAGGCTATTTGCTGCAAGCTCTAGATTGCACTACTCAACCTCCCAGTTAAGACGTCCACGTAGGGGCTGCAGCCATATAGTACCTAAGAAATGTACCCTTCTACTATTAGGTTTTTTTTTTTTTTTTTTGAATGCGGTCTCTAAGATTTAGAAAATGCTAGAACTTTGCCAACCAAAATGTAAAAAAAAAAAAAAATCATATAGATATATCATGTTGCTGTCAGACTGTGTAACATAATAATTTCGCTATTGGGGCATAAAATAGCTTTTCATATGCTGTGCTATAATAAAGACAATTTCACATCACAATTGAAACCAGTGACAAGACAGTGAAGTAACTTAAAAGAAAAAAAAAAAATAGAATTGTGACAAGAATCTAACATCGAAAGAATCTGCATGCTCAGATGTAAAAGAAAAAAAATTAACAATGCAAAAGGCTTATTTCTAGTACACAAGGTCAAACATTTGATTTTCTAGTGCGTTTCACATTAAAGTGGAAGTGCATGCAAAATCTAAAATCCTTGCATCTATAGACACCAGGGGTCCAACGCTAACCTTTTCTATCCCTGTAAAGAAAAGACAAGTATACACACCTTTTTGGAAGCCGATCTGACCCACTCCGACCCCATCTCCAGTGCCGGAAGCTTTGCAGAGGACGCGGACGACAACGGCTGTGAAATGAATGGGAAGTGACATCACCCAAAGAGTTACTAAGGGGGCTTCCATTGTCCTCTGTCTCCTCTGCACCCGCCTACACAGAGAAGCCACGGCTGATAGCTAACCATGGGGCCTGGTCGGAAATGGTCAGATCGGCTTCCAAAAAGGTAAGTATATTTGTTTTTATTTACAGGGATAGAGAGTTAGTGTTCGATCCCCGGTGTCTATAGATGCAGGGATTTTAGATTTTGCATGGACTTCCACTTTAAAGCATTGCTTATGACATTTGGGTCATGCAGGAGTTGACTAGAAAGTAATAGCATGCATTTCTTAGGGGCCTATAGAACAGAAGGTTGGCAGCTGTTTGTCAGATTTATTAAAGTGCCAAACTTGTCCAAAAAATATATATATAGAAACTCATGTATTTCAGAAAAGTGGAAAAAACATCAATGTTGTCCCAACAATTTCACATGCATTGAGGAAGGAACTGCCACATTGTGGTTTCAGACAAACTCCTGAGGATGTACATGTATTGGAAGTCCCATCATGAATTAAATTATACACTGATACTATACAAGCAACCAGCTTGTAATCAATGTTATGTATTGGAGAAATGCTGGAGCTAACTAATTTGATTGTCATTGCTTTTGATTAGGTCAAATGATTATTCTAAAAATTGCTGTGTTTTTAAAGTGGTTTTAAATCTGTTAAAATGTTACATCGTTTTAACATATGAGACCTTGTCTGGAGAGCAGTTTTTCTGTTCAATTTCTTAGTTTCAACATGCAACCTCTGCTGTGTCTGGCAATGGCTCTTCTTGTTGAGCCATCTGTGACAGGTCCCTAGACAATTCCTTGAATGGCCTTCCCTTAAAACTTTTTTCTCTTGAACCCTTTGCTCCTCCTTTCAATTTCCTATTTTAGCCATGTTGCACTTCCTGTTTCCCAGATTGTGCGCTCTCCAGCCAATATCTCACCCTTGTCACTCCTGCTGCCATCTGTACCTTCCCTACCACTCATTACCGACCTTTGGCTTGTTCCTCAACGAAAATACTCCTTGATATCAACCTGCAACTACTTGTTACCGACCTTTGGCTTGTTTACTGACTACACTTCTGCTTAATCCCTACCTGATATATCTGCTACTGGACCCCAGCTTGCTCACCTCCTGGTGGTGGCGATCCTAAGGACTGCAACCTCGTACTAACTCACAGCAAAACCCATCTCCACTATCAGGAGCTCTGGTAAATACCGGTTAGTTCTTGGACTCTGCACCTCCATGTGAGTCTGTATTATCCAGGGTGATTTGCTTGTGTATTTATCCTGCTGGTCAGTGGGAGCCTTTCAACTGCTAAAGCTACTGTTCTCTGAGTCTGATCCCGGACCATGGCAGTGGAAAAGATAAGGGTGCATCTATAGCCAAAAGCTTTTTTTTAAGTTTTAGATTAGAGCAGGGTCAGGACTCCTGTCAGGTTTTACTGCTGCCAGAGCAGTAAACTTTCTGTCTAGTAAGAAGTTGTCCCCAGGACAGGAAGTGAGTGAAAATCTCTAAGAGCAACAAAGACAGAAGTAAAAATGCTTGTCCTAACTACTTCACCTCCTTGGGTGTGTTATGTCCAGAGAGTGAAGGGTAAAAAACCAGCTCCATGGCTGCGGTAGCAGCCATGAACATAAAATATTTCTGTTCAGCTGGCTTCCAGCTGGCTGTCATTTAAGTGGTCAAGGTGGCTGTATAGCCGCTTGATCACTTACAGTGCAGGTGTGGCACCATATCTGATAGCAAAAAAGGGGGGTGTGGCACCCCCCTTTAATTACTATCATAAGGGGGCTTGTTTAGCCCCCTTGTGATAACTATAAAGATAAATGGAAAAGAAAATGTAACCCCATCACCCATTACACACCTGCAAATGCTCGTACGGGGTGTGCACGTGTATGTAGACTGCAAATGGACCACACATGAGGTATCGCCATGAACGCCGGAGTGAGAGCAAGAATTCTAGGGCAATAATTCAGTTAACTCTAAATTGATGGGCTGTAAAGGGGTTTAAGGCTTTGCCTATGGAGAATTTTAGGTACCAATTTCAGAATTTCATTTTTGTTGTGGTATCGCAGGCACGCACAATTTTAAAACGTGACTTGTTTGGTATCCATTTATTCGACATAACCTCTCATGTTTTACCAACAAGTTGGGTATTCTATTATCTGCACTTTTCAGCATAGTGTATATTTTTCTTGAGAATAGGAGTTTAATAAACCGTTGCATAAATATCCTGCAACATAAAAAAAGTGCCTATTTTAACATGGGAAAAAAGTTATGGTAAGCTACATGTCCCCAGAACAAAAAGTGAAAGGAAATATGTCCAACAAAGTCCCAGATACTGTAGCTGTAAAATCTGACAGGGGTTATAACCTTTCCCTGTTATGCCTAAACTACAAAAAAAATAAAAAAAATAATGTAAAATGTTAATAATAAGAAAGTACGTAACTGACATGTAGCGACTAGATTCTTTGTTTAGGCCGGTTTCACACTGGGGCGGTGGGGGCGGCGGCGGTAAAGCAGCGCTATTTTTAGCGCTGCTTTACTGTCGTTTTAGCCGCGGTATGCCGCGGTTAAAACCACCCCGCTAGCGGTCGAAAAAGGGTCATTACCGCGGTATTCCATTGATTTCAATGGGTAGGAGCGGTATCCTTCACCGCTCCAAATATGCTGCTAGCAGGACTTTTTTTTACCGTCCTGCTAGCGCACCGCTCCAGTGTGAAAGCCCTCCGGCTTTCACACTGGAGTTAAAGGACCCGCTTTTTTCAGGCGCATTACAGGCGCTATTTTTAGCGCTGTAGCGCCTGAAAAACGCTTGGGTGTAAAAGGGGCCTTACTGATCACAGTGGTTTAACAATATTGTGCACTCAGTAGAATATCTACATTGAAATCTACCCAAAAAAAATAATAATTGACCTGCTCTTTCATGTTCTGTATTTGGTATGGTGGTGCATACTTGCTTAAGCAGTATCCAAAACTTAGATGCTGAAGGATGATCCAGTTGCCTTTTATTGTGAAATGATAACTTGCTGAATGCAAAGAGATCTGAGATTTGCATGTGGTGATCTTTTTGTAATAAAAAAAAAAAGTCCTAAAACCTTTTTATTTATTTATTTTGCAATATAGAGAAATGTGAATTGCTTTACTTGGTCATAAAGATTATACAGTATTATGTGCTTAAAATCTTGGTGCAATGCTCATCTCTTAAATCACACCCTTTTGACAATATACGTTTACTGAATCATCTCAGCCAGGTAATGCTCATGGTTGATTCTGGGTTGTACACAGCCTTTAACCATGTGCTCTCTATATGAGTGTGCAGAGCCACCCTGGTTAAAGTTGACATCCTGACAAAACATGGTGTTCCCCCCCCCCCCCCTTTTCTCTTCCCCACTCTATCAACAGTTATAAACTAGTTTGCCACTGTCAGATACCACTTTGTTCCCATTTTCAAATTGTTGAATTTATATATATATATATATATATATATATATATATATATATATATATATATATATATATATATGTGTGTATGTATGTGTGTGTATATATATATATATATATATATATATATATATATATATATATATATATATATATATATATATATATATGTATGTTCTCATTTAGTGAAATTTCAGATTTTAAGACATTTTGCTGGAGTTACTTTACTATGAAAACTTCATTTATTATTACTTGCAGTAAAGGCCTCATTGGAATAATTTAATTTAATGTAATTTTTTCCCAGATTTTGTCACTTTTTTCCCCCAAAGTGTGCCATTTGTTTTCTCCACTTACAGAAACCACTTTTTCTGGCCTAAAGGTCACAGCTTTATAAATGCCTACAAAATGGTACTCTGTTTCATAAAAAAGGTCAGTTAAAATGTATGATAATGCATTGTGCAGGTACAGTATACCATAGAAAACTTGGATTTGTACCTACATTTGTGGTTGTCATTTTCTAATGTTATAGGCAGATTATTGGATCATCACACTTTTGTAAGAAGGGATGGTTTTTACAGTTAGGATAATTTAGACATGGTTACTCTGGGGTAAAATAAATCATGTAACTAGTACATTCATTACTATAAAATGCAAACAACTGTCAATAAATTAAGCATTATACATTGTGCAAAAAAAAATGAATATTCCAACAATGCTTTATTTAAGAATTTTATGGTGTCAAATAAAATCCCACTTCTCAGTGTCAGATCTAAAATGTATTAATCCCATTGCTCTATGAAAGTAATGATATGTTCCTTTAGTATGATGGAACTGTTTGTAAATCACAATATGAGCCCCCACTATGGAGCTTGATTCAGGCTATTGCTCTTCATAAGCTTGGAAGCTTCCTGCTTGAATTCTAGGAATTGTGAAACTTTTTTTTTTTTTTTTTATGTTCACTATTTCTTTGCAATGGAGGGTGGATTCACACGATTGTGGTTTACTGCAATGCACATTACCGCTTGTGTACATTTTTGTTACAAGTTTAACAAAGAGTACAAAGTATAAATGCAACACTCTGAATAGGGAAAGTGAAAGACAAAATGTTGCTCACAGTATACAAATTCAGTACAAAATCCAAAGGTCCAATATCCATAGGGACAAGCAGTACACAGGTTTCCATATAGCATAACCCTGAGTGAATGATTGCCATTCAATTTTAATTTCTGAAAGAAAAAAAAAGATGGAGAGAAGCAGAAAGTGTGGAAGAGGCACAGGAGGTGTAGGGGGGGGGGGGGGGGGGGGGTAGGTAGGGGGCCAACTGGCAGGCAGTCATGAGTTCCTTGCTGAAAGTTGACGAAGTGCAATATAATATAGAAGCATAACCTATTAATCTAATGATGTAGGTATAGAATGCCCTGAAATAGCCATATAGGCTGCAGGAGACTTAAACTCAAACCAGGAGGCCCATATTTTGGAGTGCCGAGCTGTAAACCCCCTTAACAATATGATATGGGAGGTATCTCATCTAAAAAGCCATTGTGCTATCGAAGGAGCAGAAGTTTGACCCCACAAAGTAGGGATAAGCGTTTGCAGCATTCAATTGGTGAGGGGTTATGGACCGCCTATATCAGCCTGTCTCGGTTGTGCAATTAAACAATACAACACAAGGATCACATTGAATATTACAGCTTTGAATTACGTCTATTAAATGGAGCACCTTATGCAAGTAGAGGCGAATGAGTGGGCATTGCCACAAAATGTGAGCTTGAGTGGATGGTACATTAATTTTAAATGGCACCTCAATGCACGTGTGATAGTGCACCAAAAAGCACAGATGTGAACGTTCTGTGCTTTTGTGGTGTGCAGTTTTAGGAAAAAGATTTAGGTTCGCCAAAACCTGTCCTTCCTTAAGTTGGACACCTATTTAAAAGACAATACTTCTGTTAACCTCTAAAATCTTTTTCTGATTTATTAATCACAAAATATGATATGGGTTAAATAAGAGTTCTATTGACCAGGAGGAAAAGATTTATATATAATAGAATTTATTAAAGGTAGTTAAAAGTGTAGCTAATACACAAATCTCTAGCTATGGTCTTATATCAAGGAATAAAATACTAGGTTGAAATAAAATATATACATGAAGGAATAGAGTATATTCCTTCAGACAGTGATCTACAAGCATATTTAGTAACAAGTAGCATACCTTTCCCTGCTAGCTGCCATCCTACCCAGGCTCCATCATTTTGGCTGGTTTCCCCCGAAAGAGGAAGTTGCCCCCCCTTTCCTCTGAGGATATCAAAACCAGGCTGATGTCTCATTGGCTGGCCTAACTTGGATAATGATTGGAGGACCTACTACCTAAGTCGGCCCCCTTTCATGCCACTCCTTGTGGCTACTTCATTGCATACCCCAGCATGGGGTCCTTTGAAGTGAATAGGTGACAAACAATGGAATTGGCTCTCCATTGTTTGTATATACAAGCCTCGGCCCCGCATTGTCTGCAATTAACAAGAGCTTGGAGGAAGGCGGTTGGCACCACTATTATAGCTGCAAGCCAAAAGAGATATATTCATAATTACAATATTTTCCAGATCTTCAAGGGAGATTTCACATAAACTCATAAGGCAACACTTCACAACAGTCCTAATCTAACCATAATGAAGCTGGCTACATAGTAACAGCCATTGCATTAAATCTTTATTGGCTAAATGGCAGGATACAGCAGTAACATGCTAATGCTTTTCCACTGAAGCCTTACTTATAGCCACTGCTGTGAAGTGGCAAAATTGCGAACATTCTTTGCTGAAGGCCAGTGCAACATGGCACCCCCCTTCTCAGAGCAGGAACTGAATATAAAACCAGTATCTGCATTGGACTCTGGTTGTATTTCAGGCATGCAACAAGCCGCCTACCTTAACCGCTTCCTGACCGCCTCCTGCACATTTATGCGTGCGACCCACGGCTGGGCAATTTAAAGGGACGTACCTGTACGTGCTTTTGCCCAGCCGTGGGTCGCGTGCGCCGCCGCCGGCGCGCTTGCGACCCGGTTCAGGGGCTCCGTGACCACGGCCGCGGGACCAGCGGACCTGACCGCCGCTGGTGTCCCGCGATCGGGTCACAGAGCTGAAGAACCGGGAGAGGTCTGTGTAAACAAACCTCTCTCCGTGCTTCCTACACTGCCTGTCACTGATCGGCGGTTCCCTGTCATCGGGAAAGCCGATCAGTGACATCAGACGTCAGCCACGCCCCCTACTGTAAAAAAAAAAAAACACACACGTCACAGACCTAACCCCTCCCCGCCCACTAGTGGTTAACTCTTTCACTGCCAGTGTCATTTATACAGGAATCAATGCATTTAAATAGCATGGATTGCTGTATAAATGACAATGGTCCCAAAAATGTCCGATGTGTCCGCCATAATGTCGCAGTCACAATAAAAATCGCTGATCGCCGCCATTACTAGTAAAAAAAAAATATTAATAAAAATGCTATAAAACTATCCCCTATTTTGTAAACGCTATAAATTTTGTGCAAACCAATCAATCGCTAATTGCGATTTTTTTTTTTTTTTTTTTTTTTTTTACCAAAAATATGTAGAAGAATACGTATCAGCCTAAACTGAGGAAAAAAATGTTTTTTTATATATTTTTGGGGATACTTATTATAGCAAAAAGTAAAATATATTGCATTTTTTTTTCAAAATTGTCGCTCTATTTTTGTTTATAGCGCAAAAAATTACCGCAGGGGCGATCAAATACCACCAAAAGAAAGCTCTATATGTGGGAAAAAAAGGACGCCAATATTGTTTGGGAGACATGTCGCACGACCGTGCAATTGTCAGTTAAAGTGACGCAGTGCCGAATCGCAAAAAGGGGCCTGGTCCTTTGGCTGCAAATTGGTCCGGGGCTGAAGTGGTTAAAGAAGCATCATTTTCAGCATCTGTCACATTTCCTTGAACAAAAAACAGCTTTATTATATCCATTTTTTGTCCTGGGCTCAAAAACTCAGTCGGTTTCCCTACTCCCATTTCGCTGCCAGACTAGATCTAGTTATGCCTGTACTAGGTGAGGCAGGCGCAGAAGGAAATGAAAAGGACAATGAGGCAGCTGTGGAAGATTTTTCTCCCCCAGGTTGCCACTATATTGAAGCAAGATCTTCACGCAACATGCTTTCTAACAGAAAAATTCCCTTCTGCTCTCCGCAAAAGCTTTGGCATTTCACCATGCCCTTTAAGTACAAAGAGACCTACAAAAACTTTTCAAAACCTTCTGTTCAATATACAATCAATAGCCGGCAGAATATTAGCATGCATTAAAAAGGGAATTTACTCCAGGGATAAAACAATAAAATAATCCTGCCACTTTATAAAACTCTGGTTCAGCCGCATCTGGTGTATTTCATCCAGATCTGGTCACCAATCCTCAAAGGTTGTGCCTGAGAGAGTCCAGCGAAGGGCAACTAAATTAATATGGGGATTGGGAGGACCTAAATTATGAGGAACTACTGCAAGCTAAATTCATTCTTACTGTAGAAGAGATGCTTGAGAGGAGATAGGCAATATACAAATATCTCAATGGTGATCCCAGAGTAAGTATGAATCTTTTCAGTCCCAGGGAGTGTAAGAGGACACAGGGCCATATGATGAGACTGAAAGAGAATTGGTTTAATCTTAAGCTGCATAGGGGATTTTTCACTGTCAGGATGGTAAGGATGTGAAGCCATCTTCCACAATTGGTGCTGGCTAGAAGTACGGCTACCCTTAAAAGACTTTTAGACGTGCATCTTAGTGAAAACAATATACAGGGATATGGGAAATGATATTTTGCGCACACACACCCACCAGCACAGTTTGAATTGGATGAACTATTGTCTTTAATTAACCTTGCCAACTATATAAAGTATATCCATACATTTTGGGAGTCTCCCACATGCCTTTTCGCAAACTCAAAACTTGCCATTTTGTTTTTATGTCTATGGAGCGTACAGCTTATTGTCGTCCTATGTACAGATACTCCAGTCTCTGCTGTGGAACTCTGCAGCTCCTCCAGGGTTACCTTAGGTCTCTGTGCTGCCTCTCTGATTAATGTCCTCCTTATCCGGTACGTGAGTTTTGGTGTGCGGCCGTCTCTTGGCAGGTTTGCTGTTGTGCCATGTTCTTTCCATTTGGTTATGATAGATTTGATGGTGCTCCTAGGGATCATCAAAGATTTGGATTTTTTTTTATAACCTAACCCTGACTTCTCAACAACAATGTCCCTTACTTGTTTGGAGAGTTCCTTGGTTTTCATGGCAGTGTTTGGTTAGTGGTGCCTCTTGCTTATGTGTTGCAGCCTCTGGGCCTTTCAAAAAGGTGTGTATATGTAATGACAGATCATGTGACACTTAGATTGCACACAGGTGGACATCATTTCACTAATTATGTGACTTCTGAAGGTAATTGGTTACACCAGAGCTTTTTATAGGCTTCATAACAAAGGGGGTGAATACATACGCACATGCCAATTATCTTTTTTTTATTTCTGAAAAATTGTTTTATGTATATATTTTTCTAATTTTACTTCACCAACTTAGACGATTGTGTAATGATCGATCACATAAAATTCTGATTAAAAAAAAAATTGAACTAAATGCTGTAATGTAACAAAATGGGTAAAAAGCCAAGGGGGGTGAATACTTTTGCAAGGCCCTGTAAGTAATATTGCATATACCTAGTTAGAGGCCTTGTGATATTGAGGGACCAACTGGATTATTTTCCCTTTTGTCTGGCGAAGCAAATGTTCTGATTATGAAAACTGGGTTCTGTGATCTTACTCCCCTCAGGATCTAAATATTACACAGAATGACCCCTTGTTACTAATATCTTCTAATTGTCTAATGATTGACTAATGTACACTTGGGCTAGATTTAGATGTGTCTAAACCTATAACCTCTGAGCGATCCTCATTCTTCATTCATGAAAGGTTATAGTTGGTGAGGAGGCAATATGATGCCACCTCACAGCCTCTTTTAACAGAATTTTTGTCGAACACACTTGCTGCAATTGCATACATGTGGGGCATTTGCCGCACATCCCCAGTCACTTGATAACTAAACCAGTGCAGACCTATGCTGCTGTATGTGCTTTCTTTAATTCGCCATCCATGACTCTTCTACTAAACGATTGTAAGTAAAGTTGTTTTAATCGGCTATTGAAGACCTTATTTTGTTTTGGCCAGCGTAAGAACATCGGGCTGTTTGCCTTACCAAATGTGATCATTACTGACCTGAAAGCCATTTGGTTTTCTTGATTTTACTCCTCTAAAATGCATTGTTATGAGGAATTCAGTGAGGCCTTTTTATTTTAATATGCATGTTTGTTTTTTGTAGATAGAATTAATTTGAGATATTCTGTTGTATTGCTTATGGTTTGCTTCACAGAAAATGCGATGTGTTGCTTTGGTCTCCCATTCACACCTTAACACAGCAGGTTGAATTAGTAAATGTGTTTTAAGGTTCTTTGGTTTAATGCTGATTATGTTCCCTAATCTTGGCAGGATGGTAAATGACTTTAAGGCTTAAAGTTGATGCGTGCATTATTTCTTTATTTAGCATAGTACTTAGCCACAATGTACTTGCTCAGTTTCATTTGCTAATATATATTGGCTCTCAGGGAAGATGTTCATTGTTTTTTTATTGAAACATTCTGTATCAAATAAGTATAATGTACTTTTAGTTTACCCGCAAAGTTGTGTTCTGTCTGTTTAGTTTTCTGTTTTTTTAGATCAAACATTTGTCTGTATAAGATTTGTATATTAGATTTTTTTTTAGAAGCTTAAAATATAATTTGATGATCTTGTGCTTTGGTCCATAGGTTTGTCATTTTTGTTCTATGTTTTTTGGGATTCCTTTTTAGAGGTTTCTAAAGAATTATGCTGTATAATTAACAATGGTTAATGGCTAAGAAATCTTAATGAAAATGTTCTCTGCATGAGCCCATAATCATTTCTCAGTCATATCAGTGTATGTCATCGGCAGGCGGCAGGGAGACTTGCTCCCAGTTGAGGTTCTACCTTACTATCTAGTAGACAGGAAGTGATGAAAAATCAGCAATAAAATGTTAAAAGGAATGTGGGCTTTACCTCTTGTTTGTTTTGATGTTCTTCAGGGCTCATTCACACTGGGTGCCGTGACTGGCATTTTCCTTCATTTGATCGACACCAATTACTGCAACGGCACATAGCAAAAGATGGATGTGGCCCATTCTCTCTAAAACGGAGCCTCCTGGTCCCGAGCAGTTTAGAAAAATGCATACTGTATGCATTTCTTCGCTACACACCAGAGCTTACCTCAAGACTGTGTACTGTCCCTTTACACATACCACAGACAAGCTCTGGTGTGAAGAAATGATTGGAATATCTTGACATTTCAATAAATGAAAATGGGGGGGAGAACAACTTGCATCTCACTGCCCCTTCCCAGACTTTCTATTCACAACTGCCTGAACAGGTAAAGCCCTGCGTTTTACTGTATGTCCCAGGGTGAACAGGTGCCCAAAGGTATTCCATGATTTAACCTGTCCAGGAGGAGCATTTATTTCCTTTATTGAATTCTAAGCCTGCTTCATGCCTTATTCCAGTTTAATGAAACCGAAGGTGCTCCAATGGGAAGTGCAAAGCAAGCATAATCTCTTGCAATTACAATGTTTCTACATTCAAAATGGAGTGTAGTTTGTACTGACAAACATCTAGAAAACATTAAATGTTAAGTGAGTGGTTTACTTAACAGTAATCTGGAGATATACATATATATATATATATATATATATATATATATATATATATATATGGCGTGTCTATTAAATAACGAGACTGATTAAATAACTGACCTTTTTTTATATGTATTACAAATTTAATGCTTGTCCCTTTCAATATTTTCCCCATTTGCACTAATACATTGCTGCAGTCTTATTTTCCACTGGTCGAAGGCATGGGGAAAATCAGTGTCTGTCAGCTGTTTCAACACATCTGCTGTTTTCTTCTTTACATCAACAGACTCAAAACGTGTCCCTTCAACCGCTAGAGATCCGCGCTATAGCTATATAAAAAAAAAAGCCGATCACCGGCAGCAGTGAGAGGGACATTAGTCCCGATCACTGTGATGTGCCGCAGCTCATCAGTGCCCACCTGTGCCCCCTACAAGTGCCCACCTGTGCCCCCTACAAGTGCTGCCTACCAGTGCCCACCAGCACCATCTGTCAGTGCCCACAGTGCCACCTGTCAGTGCCTGAACAGGGCTGCACATCAGTGCCACCTACCAGTGCCAATCAGTGCCACCCATCCGTGCCACCCATCAGGGCCCATCAGTGCCATCTTATCAGTGGCCATCAGTGCCGTCTTATCTATGCCCATCCGTACCGACTTATCTGACCCCATCAGTGTCGCCTTACCTGTGCCCACCAGTGCAGCCTATCAGTGCCACCTCATCAGCGCATATCAATGAAGCAGAGAAATTACCCGTTTGTAAAATTTTATAACAAACTATTAAACATGATTTTTTTTAATTTATTTTTTTCAAAATTTTCCATCTTTTTTTGTTTGTTTAGCAAAAAATTTAAAACCCAGCTGTGATTAAATACCACCAAAAGAAAGATCTATTTGTGGGAAAAAAATTATAAAAATGTCATTTGGGTACAGTGTTGTATGATCGCGCAATAGTCATTCAGAGTGCATCAGCGCTGAAAGCTGAAAATTGGTCTGGGCAGGAGGGGGGGGGGTTTAAGTGCCCAGTAAGCAAGTGGTTAAGCACTGATCTAACTTTTGGGAATTCATTTTCACGTCCTTCGCTAAATATTTTGTGCCACTCAAGCGCGCACACAAGACAGGTCACCATTCCCATAAGCTGTAGTAAGCATTTGAAAACATTCTGTTGGTGTTTCATGCAATTTTACTAAAAATTTCAAATTGACACGTTGTTCAACTTTTAAACTTAGCATTTTTTCGGCACACTGCAGAAAACACAACCAAACTAAATGGAGACTCACGATCAACTGAACGCGCCATAGAGTGTTGCTGCTTGTCATGCAGGTTCAAACATGTTCAAGGCCACCAGGCATGCAGTTATAACCGGTTCTGACTGCTTTGTTTACTAGGTGGGATCACAGTCTCATTATTTAATAGACATATAGAGAGAGAGAGATTAGAAAATTTTGTGCGTGGCACTAATTGTTTTAACCATTATATCTGACTTTTTTTCAGGGAACCATTTATTATCCTATCAGGTGGCCTGTCCTATGACACAGTTGGAAGAAGACCCTGTCTAACCGTCATGCATGGAAAAAGCACAGCTGTCTTAGAAATGGATTATCGAATTGTGGATTTTCTTACACTTTGTGAAACTCCCTATTCTAATGGTAAGTCTGTTTATAGAGAAAAAATAGTAATGCAGCTTTCTTTTGAAAATGGTGCATTCTGTCTTGCCTTGTTGGATACTGACTGATTGGATAGTTTAGATATGTCCTCGTATTACATAGTTAATGGCAAAAAGATTGTATGGTCAGATTGGAACTTGTATGGTGAACCTTTTCACTGCTCATTGATGGGTGCACTTGAACGCTTTCTGACTTGCATTTGACCTACTTTTTACGGCATTATCCTGGGTTAAGCTGTTTTTGCATTTTCATTTATTTATATGGGGAAAGGGGAAGTTATGGTACAAACAAAAGCCCGCTGACACAGGCAACCTACATAGATTAAGGGCAAGCACCCAGCTATTTTCTCTATAAATTTGACATGCTGGTTAGAGAATGAAATCTGACTAGTTTCTATGGGAAACACCAAGGTGTTATTCCTTTGCTCTGATTTTCATAAAGTACTGTAAAGTACACCCCATGTAAATCCCTGGCTTTTTAAACTTATTTAAATAGGCAAACTATTAGATTTTGATTCAGATTTGCCTATAGATAAATATTGTGGAACTGACAAACAGTTTGAACTATCGTATATACTCGAGTATAAGCCAAGTTTTTCAGCACATTTTTTTGTGCTGAAAAAGACACCTCGGCTTATACTCGAGTCACTGTGTCCTGCAGCCTCATGCGCTTGATCTCCTGGCGCTGTGACATGCAGTATAGTCGGCGGTCGTGCAGTGTAACAAAGCCCCGCCTTCTCCTCGTCCTCCTCTGTGATAGGCGGAACACTGACTCACTGATGGGAAACAATCAGTGTTCTGTCACGGACGAGTGCGAAGAGAAGACGGGGCTTTGTTACACTGCACGGCCGCGGACTAGACTGCATGTCACAGCGCCGGTGTTCTGGAGATCGGAGATCAGGTACATGAGGCTGCAGATGGCACAGTGGGGCATGCAGATGGCACAGTGAGGCTGCACATGGGCATTGTTGACCCTCTTTTCCACTTAGAGTAGCGGCTGCATTTCCCACCCTAGGCTTATACTCGAATCAATAAGTTTTCCCAGTTTTTTGTGGTAAAATGAGGTGCCTCGGCTTATATTCGGGTCGGCTTATACTCTAGTATATACAGTACTTTTACAGATTACCACAGCAGCTATGCAGATGGTTGCAATGGCATGGAAGACCTCTAAACTTTGTCTCGCAGAGACTAAAAATAGAATAGCGCAGGCCATGATCCATGGAAAAATCGAGACCAGACTACAAGACAAAATACTTAAATTTACGTTAAAGTATTTTACGCCAGCATTTCATATTCCTGATATGTGCATGCTGTACCATGTACTTGTATGACAATTATCCTGTTCTTTGTATTGCTTCCTTTGTGTGAAATCCATGGGGTTTCTGCCATTCCCTCTTATTTTCTGTTAGAAACTGACCACACTAAGCAGGAGAACATGTCATGGTCAGTTCTCTAGCTTTGCTGGGAACTTTGTGTGCTCTTCAATGATAAGTCCTTACACACGCACCCCCCTGCATAGCCATTCATTGAAAAGTTCAGTGTGCTGTTGCTTATCCTCCCCCAGCTCTTATGCATCTGAGAACAGGGGGGTTGTGATCACAAATAAAAAGGGGTAGTGTTTTTTGGCCACACAGCAGGAGGTGAGCAGCAACCGTGGTCTGTTTTAGCCCTGTGCAGACCGTGGTCGACCCTTATCTCCTGCTGTGCGGCCTAGTCATCAACAGCCTGCGGACGGCACCGCTCTGTGCCCCGGGGGTTTGGAACCAGAGGTCGACCGATATGGGTTTTTCTCTGGCCGATGCCGATATTTAGAAATTGGGGCAGCCGATGGCCGATATATGATGCCGATTCTTGCGGCCGATTTTTTTAGGCCGATTTTCTTTTATTTTTTCCTTCAGTTCATAAAATCTAACAGTATAGTTAAAAAATAAAGAAGGGATACAGAAAATTGCTTAAATTAACCAGAGAGGTGTGGTACAGAGAGGTGGCTGTGGAGGAGGGGGGGTACAGAGGTGGCTGTGGAGGAGGGGAGGGTTACAGAGAGGTGGCGGTGGAGGAGGGGGGTACAGAGAGGTGTGGTACAGAGAGGTGGCTTTGGAGGAGGGGGGTACAGAGAGGTGGCTGTGGAGGAGGGGGGGGGTACAGAGAGGTGGCTGTGGAGGAGGGGGGTACAGAGAGGTGGCTGTGGAGGAGGGGGGTACAGAGGTGGCTGTGGAGGAAGGGGGTACAGAGGTGGCTGTGGAGGAGGGGAGGGTTACAGAGAGGTGGAGGAGGGGGGTACAGAGAGGTGTGGTACAGAGAGGTGGCTGTGGAGGGGGGGGGGTACAGAGAGGTGGCTGTGGAGGAGGGTGGGGTACAGAGGTGGCTGTGGAGGAGGGTGGGGTACAGAGAGGTGTGGTACAGAGAGGTGGCTGTGGAGGAGGGTGGGGTACAGAGGTGGCTGTGGAGGAGGGTGGGGTACAGAGAGGTGACTGTGGAGAAGGGGGGTACAGAGGTGGCGGTGGAGGAGGGGGGGGTTACAGAGAGGTGGCTGTGGAGGAGGAGGGGGGGTTACAGAGGTGGCTGTGGAGGAGGGGGGGTTACAGAGAGGTGGCTGTGGAGGAGGGGGGTTACAGAGAGGTGGCTGTGGAGGAGGGGGGGTTACAGAGAGGTGGCTGTGGAGGAGGGGGGTTACAGAGAGGTGGCTGTGGAGGAGGGGGGGTTACAGAGAGGTGGCTGTGGAGGAGGGGGGTTACAGAGAGGTGGCTGTGGAGGAGGGGGGGTTACAGAGAGGTGGCTGTGGAGGAGGGGGGTTACAGAGAGGTGGCTGTGGAGGAGGGGGGGTTACAGAGAGGTGGCGGTGGAGGAGGGGGGGTACATAGAGGTGTGGTACAGAGAGGTGGCTGTGGAGGAGGGGGGTACAGAGAGGTGGCTGTGGAGGAGGGGGGTACAGAGAGGTGGCTGTGGAGGAGGGGGGTACAGAGAGGTGGCTGTGGAGGAGGGGGGTACAGAGAGGTGGCTGTGGAGGAGGGGGTACAGAGGTGGCTGTGGAGGAGGGGGGTACAGAGGTGGCTGTGGAGGAGGGGGGGTACAGAGGTGGCTGTGGAGGAGGGGGGGTACAGAGGTGGCTGTGGAGGAGGGGGGGTACAGAGAGGTGGCTGTGGAGGAGGGGGGTACAGAGAGGTGGCTGTGGAGGAGGGGGGGTACAGAGAGGTGGCTGTGGAGGAGGGGGGGTACAGAGAGGTGGCTGTGGAGGAGGGGGGGTACAGAGAGGTGGCTGTGGAGGAGGGGGGGGTACAGAGAGGTGGCTGTGGAGGAGGGGGGGGGTACAGAGAGGTGGCTGTGGGAGGGGGGGGGTACAGAGGTGGCTGTGGAGGAGGGGGGGTACAGAGGTGGCTGTGGAGGAGGAGGGGGGGTACAGAGGTGGCTGAGGAGGAGGGGGGGTACAGGGGGGGTACAGAGAGGTGGCTGTGGAGGGGGGGTACAGAGAGGTGGCTGTGGAGGGGGGGTACAGAGAGGTGGCTGTGGAGGGGGGGTACAGAGAGGTGGCTGTGGAGGGGGGGTACAGAGAGGTGGCTGTGGAGGGGGGGTACAGAGAGGTGGCTGTGGAGGGGGGGGTACAGAGAGGTGGCTGTGGAGGGGGGGTACAGAGAGGTGGCTGTGGGAGGGGGGGTACAGAGAGGTGGCTGTGGAGGGGGGGGTACAGAGAGGTGGCTGTGGAGGGGGGGTACAGAGAGGTGGCTGTGGAGGGGGGGTACAGAGAGGTGGCTGTGGAGGGGGGGTACAGAGAGGTGGCTGTGGTGGAGGGGGGGTACAGAGAGGTGGCTGTGGAGGGGGGGTACAGAGAGGTGGCTGTGGAGGGAGGGGGTACAGAGAGGTGGCTGTGGAGGGGGGTACGGTACAGAGAGGTGGCTGTGGAGGGGGGTACGGTACAGAGAGGTGGCTGTGGAGGGGGGTACGGTACAGAGAGGTAGCTGTGGAGGAGGGGGGGGGGTACAGAGAGGTGGCTGTGGAGGGGGGTACGGTACAGAGAGGTGGCTGTGGAGGGGGGTACGGTACAGAGAGGTAGCTGTGGAGGGGGGGGGGGGTACAGAGAGGTGGCTGTGGAGGAGGGGGGGTACAGAGAGGTGGCTGTGGAGGAGGGGGGGGACAGAGAGGTGACTGTGGAGGAGGAGGGGTACAGAGGTGGCTGTGGAGGACATTAAAGTCTGCAGGGGGGCACAGTAGCACACACTTTTTCTGACTTACCCTCCGTACATGCTGGTATCTATCTGCATGCACCTGATAGGGCTAGGTGCATGCAGATAGACGCTGACCAGCCAATCACAGAACAAGAGAGATAGCAGCATCCAGCAGGCTCCGCCTTAGCAGGGAAGCAAGAGGAGCTTAGCTGGTGCTTGCCACGATCTCCTGCAGAGGCTTCTATGTTACAGCATGCTGGAGGGGGGCGGGGCGGAGCAGAGCGGCCAGAGGGGGCGGGGCGGAGCGGCCGGAGGGGGGCGGGACGGAGCGGAGTGGTGCGGTCCCGTTCCAGTGAAACTTTGCTTTTCTATAGTGGCCGCACCGGCCTCGCTGGTGAAAAGTTTACATGCTGCTGTAGCGGGGGAACACGTCTAAATCTACTGCAGGCGGCCGGGTATATCGTTGCAGACGCGAATCGGCCTGGTTTCCACAATAATCGGCCGATGCCGATTTCATAAAAACGGCCAAATATCTGCCGATATATCGGTCGACCTCTATTTGGAACCCCTGGTATAAGGCACTAGAGGGTAGCTCAGGTGAATTTTATTATTGCAAAAAATAAAACCTTGCATTTTCTGCCCCTTTTTTTTCCCCACTGCAATATTAAGACAGTTTACGCACCCTCATGTATTCACCCAAAGATCTACTTTGCAGATTTAAAAAAAATGCATTGCTGCAAGTGCAACTTTTATGTAACCTGGCAGAATGGTAAAGCTCAAAGTGAACATATGCGTTATATTAAGGGAGAGCTTTAGTTCCCTTTGTAGTAGTTTTGATACTACTCTGTAATGCATGCAGGGTAAAAAAAAAATAGGTTTCTTCGAATTGGTAGCATAACGACAAGTTTAAGATTGGGTTGCATTGTCAAGGGCGCAAATTAGCACAACTTGGCGTTTTTAAAGGTGACTACATCTTCGATGGCAATTGCTAAAAATCTATTGTACATTGCATTCATGTACACAAGCATTTTTTTTTTTTACCTACTTTTTTTTTTATGATTGATTTATTTATTTTGCACGAGTGGTCTGGTTCTGGTCAGTGGAGCCCTCATCCAGACCCCTTCATGCAGATGTGCAGCAACAGATCACTTTGGGTGGGTGATGGGTCGCTATAATAGCAATCTTTTAAAACAGCCCTAGGACAAATGTATCTGTAGCGATTGTTTTCACATGCTGCCTTTTCATCAATTGGTCCTTAGCCACATGTTAATTCTCAAGTAATGGACGTGAACTTGTTTGGACAGTGCATGTCACACAGAGAACTTCCACCTTTTAGAAATGGTTAATCTATGCACATTATTTATTGTGCATTAAAATTAATAGGCGTGAGTGCACCCTTAAAGTGATTTTGTCACCACCACCAGTCCTCCCAGTGGCTTGTATGTCCTGGAGGTATGAGCTGGCAGGAGCAACCACTGCATGTGTTGCAATGAGCAGGTATTTTCAAATCCAGAAGTGTGGATTACATGAAGCAGTGAATCCATAACATTTTCAAGAAATATGCCACCTGAACGGTAACTACAGAATTGGCTTCTTTTACAGGGTGGCCTTCTCATATAAGAGACACAGTCAATTTATATAGTTATTACATTTTGAAAACTGCTATGTAATTTGTGTTTTTTTTTTTTTAAATCTATGCATAAACATCTTCCATATATTAAAAAAAGGTGGTTTAAGACTACTGCGCTACAATTTATATAGGAAGTGATAACCACATCAAATATTTGGTAGTTGAAAGTCACCACATTCCCTTTTTGTTGCTGCCCCCCCCCCCCCCCCCAAATGTCTACTTATAGGCTTCATGTGTCTCATTTTTGGTTTTGCGTCATTCTTGATTTGAGTAATGCACTAATGTCGGAACAGTTCTTTTTATTGAGGTTTTTGAAAATATCTACTACAGACTGCTTGATAACCAGTAATTATTGGCTCACATTAAACAGAACTGCCTATGTATTGAAGAAGAATATTGGTTGCAATGGACCACCAATAATATATACATTTGTCAATAGCTGGACTTGGCTAGCCTCATAATATTTTTAAAAATCTGTGCCTTACCAACATTACAGTCTATTCTGTGCTCTTGAGTGCATGTAAATGTGCTGGATATCCTGCATATTTCTTTGTGTGGAGTTGAACCCCCCACCCAAGTTTCTTTTGGAAGACCCATAACTAACTGCATTTTTACAGGCTGTTGGGTTGATGCATAAAAGCTGGCTTGGCAGCAAAATGTATTTGCCCACAGAAAAGACCGTCCTTTTTTATTTGTTATGCTTGGACTGCCAAAAAGTGTACAAATACTCACTCTTCTTAACTTATAGTATTGCAAGAGCCTCAATCAAATGGACAACCTTTTTCATTTAGGAAAAATCCCATAAGCACGTTTAGAACTGCCCAAGAAAGTTTGGAAAATTTTGAGCTGGATGACCCAGCAGAAGTAAATGTACCTGTCACTTTTTGTAGTAATCTTTCAGCTTTCGTCTTACCCTTGTTCGGTTACGTTTCAAGTGCATGTCACCAAACTTTTTTTTATACAACAATGAAAGATATTGGACAAAAATTGAGTGGCTTAATTAGTTAAATTGTTTAATCTCTTTAGAGCTACAGCTATGTTAGTACGAGCATCTGACTGTAACGTGTGGCCAGTTTAGCGTGTAGAAAACCTCAAACATGTGCCCATATATGCATTATATAACCACAGTCAGCCTTGTACTGTGCAGCCAGAAGAATGTCAAAACTGCCTTTTGACACATCAAATACACAGCAGGAGCACAAAATGCTTCCATTGTACCAGCATATTGCCCACTTGTCTGCTCTCCAGCTAACCATGCTACTAATGCTGCAAACCCCTTCTCAATCTCCTGCATGTGACCTTTTGATCCCACCCCTTCATGGGAACACTGCTGGAAGTCTCCATTGGCATTATGTCTGTAAATTGAACTAAAGTGTGGAAAATAATTATAGAATTGTGGAAATATAAAATAGTTTATTTATCATGAGCTGGTATGTTATTTCCATTTCAAATGGCTGCCATAACATCACAATCAAGGTCAGAGAGAAGCAAATGAAATGTTAAAGGTGGGTGATCTCTGCAATACTCCTTTTATTTATTGACCTCTATATCATGTCCCTTAAGTGCTCTGTTGCGTGCCAAGTGCCCATAAGTCAGGAGGACTTTGTTTCATTTGGCAGGATCCAGTCCTAATAAAGCCTGTGCCATCCCTACTTGCAAGCAGCTGGAGGCCCTCTCTCTAGAGTTCTGTTCTCATTTGCAGGTCCTGCACTGTAACCTGACTTAGCTGTGTGCTTGATCTGCCAAACCCTGCCTGACTTATCCAAGGTTGTTAAAAGCAAACTGATTACTATAGCAGTTAACCCCTTGGTTGTAGGGCATTTGAAACTCATGCCTGCAGCCTTGAACTATAACTTGGATTGTTGATTTTCCTTTCATTTCCCATATGAGTTTCCTTTCAGTGAACTTGAGGAGGCTAAAGTGTTGGACCACAGAGCCTTTGACTAAAAATCGATCTGCATGAACTTCGAGGGACACTGCCGCTTCCTAATGGCTCTGGACACCATCCTCAAGGATGCCACAGGTGGCAGGAGTATTCTCCTTCCTTAGTCTGGTAAGACTCATTCTGCTGGAGGCCAAGAACAGTCCTTTATGTTTTTTCTATTTACTTAAACTCCAAGCCTGGCTCCCAGTCCGCAAACTTTTAAATTCCAAGTCTCTCAAACCCTACCCTCAGAAGTTGTCTTCAGCATGATGGTGCATCCCCACATTCCAAAGTGGGGACTCTGTTAGCCTTTGTGGACACCTGGGAAGCCTGCTTCTTCGATGCATGGGTGTGAGAGGTGGTTTCCAAAGCCTGCAAAGTAGAGTTTCACTCCCAGTACCCTAATCCATCATTTCCATTCTTTGTCACCACACAGATTAGCTGATTTTAGTGTATCCCTGCCGGTTGTCTGGAACAGTGTGTTTTTGCCCCAGTTCCTGTAGTGGAACAGTTTCAGAGGTTTTACTCCAACCTATTCCCAAGCCCCAAAGGTTATGCACCATATCTTGGATCTCAAGGCCCTAAATATCTTCATTTAGGCCCAGACATTCTACATGGAATCCACCAGGTATGTTATAACCTTCTACCATCAGACTTTGTCCTCTGTGGACATCATGGATGCATACCTGCATTGTACCCATGTTTCCAGCTCATCGGATTTGGTATGGATCTTTTGAACTTCCGGTTTATGGCCCTGCCTTCTGCACATTGGGTGTGAACCAGTGTGCTGGCCCCTGTACTAGTTTTACTGCATTTTCAGGACACTCCCATTGTAGGATATGTAGTTGACTTTACACTGAGGAAACTGCCAGCTCAAATAACACTGACCGCACAATCTTTGCAGAGAAATCCTGAACCTTCAGAAAGAACAGAATCGGTGCTTGGAACATCTGGGTCTAGTCCTAGACACCACTCAAGCATGAGTTTTTCTTCCCCAGGATAAACTTCAAACTCTCTGCTCCCAGATTGTACTTTTCAAAAGATGGAGGCTATTCTGCTGATTTTCATAATGTTGGCAGAGGCATATGTGGCCATCTGACCTGGTAAGACTCCTGGAGGACCCTTATTATTTTCAAGATTATCTGAATCTTCCAGTTTACCCTACTGCTTTATACTCAGTGGTTTTAATTGCATGGCTGAAGCCCAGGCATCTCTGAATCGGTTAAGTTCCTTTCCCACAAGGTTTATCCGTGTATGTGAAGCTCATATTTTGCATGTTCACCTTAGGAAATTCTGAGTGGGATGAATCCATGCCTTTTTTACTGATGGGTCTGCATCCTACCTTGCCTTCTCCTTCTGCGCTTAGACGATCCCTGAAAATGTATCTCTTCAAGGAAGCCTATCCTTCCTCCACCTAAAAACTGTAATTTCACTTTCTCCATCAATTCATCCTTCATCCTTGCCTTTAGACCCACTCCCCCCCCCTTTTTAAATTGTAAGCTCTCACAAGTAGGGTTCTAATCCTATTGTGTTGAATTGTAACAATACTGTCTTCCTTTACTTTGTAAAGCACTGCCCAATTGTATAAACCTTGCATTATATTAATTGGTCTGGACCAGCTTTTGGCCCAAAGCACCATGAAGGGTCAGCTCATTTGAAATCTCGCAAGACCTTTTTGCCCAGGGTGTCTCCTGTGTTTTTTCCCCCGTTTTGCTTCTTGGTGACTCTGTGGGGTCTGAATTTGTTTCGTTTTTTTGCACTTCGCAAACTTTCTTGAACCTATCCGCAATACTCCTTTATCCACTCACCCACAAGGCACAGTTTCCTGGTGCCATCATTTGTGAGGCAAGTATTTGAGGTCCTTTCTGGTCATGCACAAGGACAAGATAAGACCCAGAACTTCTTCCTACCTAAGGTGGTAAGATAGTCTTAATGTAGTTTGGGCTCTGAAAGTTTCTCATAGTCACTCCTTCTTCAGAAAATCTGACTCTACATCATCATTCCCGATCGTCCTTGGTAAGGATGAATCAATTCTCGTTCCACTATTCTTCGGTGGCTGACAGACCATGATTTAAAGTGCTATAATAGGGTCAAAAAATAAAATCATAAGGTCAAAATATAAAATCATTTTTGTCAAAAACCACTATTGTTTGTATTGCTATTACAATGCTTTATAAAAAGTGTATGCTTAGATTTCGAAGCTTTTAGTCTTTTAGCGTTTCCGGGTACACTCAACTAGATAGGTTAGTGCTTTTTGGGCTCTCTGGCATCGGGCTACCATTTTCTTTTCATACATTCTGCAAACTTTAGTAGGTGGATGTTCAGGCTTCAGCTGATGCCAGCTTTTTTTTTTTTTCTTTGGATCAAGACAATGACCAGAAGAAATTTTCTACTACAGGAGGCAAGTCAGCTTTTTGAAGTCTAGGGTGTACTTATTTTTTCACAGTACACTGTTACAGTTCAACTACTAATTATCGAAAGTGGTGTTATGGTATGCTCCTCAAGCGCAACTTAAAGCAGTTTTGGTTATCTAACCCTATGATGCTATGACTCAATATGACGGAAAATGGGTAAAGATTGTTGTTCACCTGTTGCCCCAAACTGGCAGGTTTGGACATTGTGGTGTGTGTGTTTCTTTCCTCCTTATACAGTAACTCACAAAAGTGAGTACACCCCTCACATTTGTGTAAATATTTTATTATATCTTTTAATGTGACAACACTGAAGACACTTTTCTACAATGTAAAGTAGTGAGTGTACAGCTTGTATAACAGTGTAAATTTGCTGCCCCCTCAAAATAACTCAACACATAGCCAATTTTTGTCTAAACCACTGGCAACAAAAGTGAGTACACTTTGGACAGTTAATGTCCAAATTGGGCCCAAAGTGTCAATATTTTGTGTGGCCACCATTATTTTCCAGCACTCTCTTAACCCTCCTGGGCATGGAGTTCAACAGAGCTTCACAGGTTGCCACTGGAGTCCTCTTCCACTCCTCCATGACGACATCACAGAGCTGGTGGATGTTGGAGACCTTGCACGGCTCCACCTTCCATTTGAGGATGCCCCACAGATGCTCAATAGGGTTTAGGTCTGGAGATATGCTTGGCAAGTCCATCACCCTTTACCCTCCGCTTCTTTAGCAAGGCAGTGGTCTTCACGGAAGTGTGTTTGGGGTCGTTATGTTGGAATACTGCCCTGCGGCCCAGTCTGCAAAGGGAGGGGGATCATACTCTGTTTCAGTATGTCACAGTACATGTTGGCATTCATAGTTCTCTCTATGAATTTTAGCTCCCCAGTGCCGGCAGCACTCATGCAGCCCCATACCATGACACTCCTACCACCATGCTTGACTGTAGGCAAGCCACACTTGTCTTTGTACTCCTCAGCTGGTTTCTGCTACACACGTTTGACACCATCTGAACCAGATAAGTTTATCTTTGTCTCATCAGACCACAGGACATGGTTCCAGTAATTCATGTCCTTAGTCTGCTTGTCTTCAGCAAACTGTTTGCAGGCTTTCTTGTGCATCAGCCATGCAGACCAATTTGATGCAGTGTGCGGCGTATGATCTGAGCACTGATAGGTTGACCCCCCACCCCTTCAACCTCTGCACCAATTTTGGTAGCACTCATATGTCTATTTCCCAAAGACAACCTCTGGATATGATGCTGAGCACATGCACTCAACTTCTTTGGTAGACCATGGCGAGGCCTGTTCTGGATGGAACCTGTCCTGTTAAATCATATCTGGTGACCATAATCGGACTGAAAATATTTATAGTGAAATAAAACCAATTAGGGGATAGACAACCCCCAGAACCCCCCCCCCCCCCATATCTAATCAGACTAAAGTGGAAACCAAATGTGCAAAAAAAAAATGGGCAGCACGAAAAAACAGAGCCAAAAGGATTCCATCAGAGGAGGTGACAAGTTTGGTATCTTGTGCAGAAAGGAAGTTTACCTGATATTCACTTTACATACAAGAATACCAGTAGGGTTAAATTATGATTGGGACGTTTTCCTAATTTTATGAATAGCAACACTGAAGTAGACCCAGTCATATATTGGTACCCCATTCACACTCCTGTATACATATACCTCTACATGTGCTATTTTATCATTCTTATGTGCATGCACGGTTCTGTTTTTAATGTTCTCTATAATCTTTGCACATTACATGAATGTATTAAGGGCTGTAGGTCTATGTATGTTTTGTCATATGGTAGACATTCTAACACCTTTATAGCTTTCAACCTTGCATGTACATTTTTTTTTTTCAATGCGACTTTTATCGCACTGCTATGGACATCACCTTTGACATGCATTGGACTACTGTGTTGCTTTAAACTGCTGTGGTTCATGCATGTCATATTTTGGCTGGTTGGAGTATCCATATGCATTTTCAGGATACTTTTATGTATGCATTTCCATGCAACTTTTATTGCACTGCCTTGGTCATTGCTTTGGGCGACTGTGTTGCTTGTTACTGCTGTGGTTCATGCATGTTATATCCTGGCTGGTGGGGGGGGGGTGCTCATATGTTTTACAGATTTTTTATGTATGCACTTCTATGCAATTTTTTTGTTGTTCATGTATTGGATAGCGGTGTTGCTTTATACTGCTGTGGTTTTACTGCTGTGGTTCACGCATGTCATGTCCTGGCTGGATGGGGTAGAATGCCCATATGGGTTTTATGGATACCTTATGTATATGATATGCTGTTTACTTGCCGTTCATTTGCCGTTCAAGGGGGTTAATTTGTGACAGTTTTATTTTGAGAAGCTTATATACTTTGACACACGTATCTACATGGTTTCCTTAGCAGCATCTGTGTATCCCCTTTGCTTTATTCGTTCGACTTCTTCTGCCTGAAATCATCTCTTCTATGTTCCTACGTTTCAGCCTTCTGTCTTTGTCATCAGCTCTTTTCCTTCTATTTCATAAACTGTTTCATTTTATAAGGTGTCTTTTTCTTTTTCTTTACCACATACATGGTAGATGTGAGTACAATTGCTTGGTCTTATCATATATTATATGTCTTTTTGCTTATATTTCACTTATATTTTTTTCAATTATAAAAATGAGAATAATATCCGCGCTTAGGAAATGGAACTGCTGCCCCCCTAAAAACTACACCTAGGTGCAGCCAGGAAATATAAAAACACAGTGGGAAGGGGTGTTGGCGCTGTTCTAAAATAAGTAGTGGAATGGTAATAGTAATAGTAGAAAAGGGAGATAAAATTGTGAAGAATTTATGGGATATTGAGTCCCAACCCGGAGTTGAAAAGTGCAAGTGCAAGGAAATCCAGGAGGCAATAGAGAAATGGCAGTGATTATCACAGTATGTCACAGTGGCACAGTATGTAAAAGGTACTTGATAGGTATAATATTCAAAAATAAGATAAAATAAAGTGCACGTGCAGAGTTAGATACAACTGTAAACTGGTTGTATAGAGATAAGAAAGATATGGCATGAACTAAAACAAATAAATAGCACAAATTCTGTATATGCACATTATATGTTTAAACAGTGAGAGCAAGTGAGATAAAATTTGTAAAAGACACAAGACCAATATAATCAGGCCGTCACATCGCCCAATTGGTGTGGGTAAATAAATAAATATATATATGCAAAAATATCACAAGCTAAAAAAATTTTTTAAAAAATTAAATTATATGCGTGTAACATAGTAAAAAATAATAATATCAGTGTCGTAAGCTAGAAAATAAATAAAAATGGAACTGTATATTATTAGCAGGTGGGTGAGTAAAATTATATAAAATTCAAAGAAGTGGAAGTCCTCCGTGTGTCAGATCCGGAATACAGGAGCAAATGAAAAAATAAAAATAACTGAGGACAGTCTATCCAGTATCACTACAGTGAAAATTAGGGAGATACACATCAATCTTGGCAAATGATGGAAAAAGTTTGTGAAGGTCCAGTGTTCCCCTCTCTCCGACCGTGCCCCTTAAGTAATTGCACTCACCAGAGCACCCAACCCCTGCAGGGGTAATGGGCGTAAAAGTAGTGGTCCAAGCAGGCCTCTGTCAGCTGGGCTAGGGGGTGTCCTTTATCCGGGGGGTCCTGTCAGCTGGATCCTTCTCCTTCAGTCATCCAGGTGTTCTCAGCAGGGTATGAGTGAAAGTGATGTGGGGAAGGGACAAACTCATAGGGTGACACCGTTTTCTATAAGCGGTATGTTTATTTAGGAATTAGGCTTTAAAAATACCACTAGAGTGGTCTACAATAAGGGAAGAGGGCTAACAAGCCCATACATGAAAAGCGGCGTGTGTGGGGCCTCTCTTCCGTGAGTTGGCGTGCGTTCCACGGCCGAGAAATGCACCAAACCGGAAGAGAGCCGCGCCGGAAGTGACGTATTGCGTACCAAGTAAGACCCGCCTTACGCGTTTCGTCATAGGACGTCGTCTGAGGCCTCAGACGACGTCCTATGACGAAACGCGTAAGGCGGGTCTTACTTGGTACGCAATACGTCACTTCCGGCGCGGCTCTCTTCCGGTTTGGTGCATTTCTCGGCCGTGGAACGCACGCCAACTCACGGAAGAGAGGCCCCACACACGCCGCTTTTCATGTATGGGCTTGTTAGCCCTCTTCCCTTATTGTAGACCACTCTAGTTGTATTTTTAAAGCCTAATTCCTAAATAAACATACCGCTTATAGAAAACGGTGTCACCCTATGAGTTTGTCCCTTCCCCACATCACTTTCACTCATACCCTGCTGAGAACACCTGGAGGACTGAAGGAGAAGGATCCAGCTGACAGGACCCCCCGGATAAAGGACACCCCCTAGCCCAGCTGACAGAGGCCTGCTTGGACCACTACTTTTACGCCCATTACCCCTGCAGGGGTTGGGTGCTCTGGTGAGTGCAATTACTTAAGGGGCACGGTCGGAGAGAGGGGAACACTGGACCTTCACAAACTTTTTCCATCATTTGCCAAGATTGATGTGTATCTCCCTAATTTTCACTGTAGTGATACTGGATAGACTGTCCTCAGTTATTTTTATTTTTTCATTTGCTCCTGTATTCCGGATCTGACACACGGAGGACTTCCACTTCTTTGAATTTTATATAATTTTACTCACCCACCTGCTAATAATATACAGTTCCATTTTTATTTATTTTCTAGCTTACGACACTGATATTATTATTTTTTACTATGTTACACGCATATAATTTAATTTTTTAAAAAATTTTTTTTAGCTTGTGATATTTTTGCATATATATATTTATTTATTTACCCACACCAATTGGGCGATGTGACGGCCTGATTATATTGGTCTTGTGTCTTTTACAAATTTTATCTCACTTGCTCTCACTGTTTAAACATATAATGTGCATATACAGAATTTGTGCTATTTATTTGTTTTAGTTCATGCCATATCTTTCTTATCTCTATACAACCAGTTTACAGTTGTATCTAACTCTGCACGTGCACTTTATTTTATCTTATTTTTGAATATTATACCTATCAAGTACCTTTTACATACTGTGCCACTGTGACATACTGTGATAATCACTGCCATTTCTCTATTGCCTCCTGGATTTCCTTGCACTTGCACTTTTCAACTCCGGGTTGGGACTCAATATCCCATAAATTCTTCACAATTTTATCTCCCTTTTCTACTATTACTATTACCATTCCACTACTTATTTTAGAACAGCGCCAACACCCCTTCCCACTGTTTTTTATTTTTTTCAATTATGTCCGACGCAGTAATATGCCTCGGATAGAACATTGATTATTACTTAATTTTTTATAACCATGCCTTACATTAGTCGACTTCGGTTCTTTGGCAGTGATCATCTCTCTACTATTGTTCGTGGTATGTTTGATTGCACTCAGCCATGCAGATATATTTAATGCATTGTTCAGTGCCTCGTCATTTTTTTATACTGTATATTGTATCTATATTACAACTGTTAGCAATATTATCTGCTAGGGGACAACACTTCAACACAGTGAACCATTTCTATTCTGACTTTACTAAGTATATATTAATGCTGTCATTCTTCCAAAGGTCTTAATCCTTTTGGCTCTGTTTTTTCGTGCTGCCCATTTTCCTGTGCACATTTGGTTTCCACTTTAGTCTGATTAGATATGGGATGAGTTTTTGGGGGTTGTCTATCCCCTAGTTGAAAATATTTATAGTGAAATGAAACCAGTCTGTTTATGGTCACCAGCTATGATTAAGCATCTATATTGATGTGAAACATGTTAGCCTGTCTGTACCTTTCATCACCATGATGTAAGAGATTTTGGATCATCTACACTGTTTTGCCACTAATAAAGGGTGTTATTCGGAGTGTGGCCGTTCAGCTGTTTTCTTCAATTTTCTATTACTTAGATAAACGTGGAATGCTTACCTTGACAGACGCAGATGTATCACTTTTAGAGAGTCTGATTGAGACATCATAAATGAAATGCGCAAAAATCTGAAGTCGGGCAGTCCAGGCCCTGATTGATATTCATCCATTTACTATAAGACCTTTGTAAATATTGTAACGGACCCGTTTAGGGCGGCCTTGAACTCTGTCTGAGCCTAGTTAAGTCACCCCATATTTTCTCTCTGCCTACATAACTGTGATACCAAAGTCCGGTAAAGATCCTGCAGAATGCGCCAGCTACCACCCTATATCATTACTAAACTTAGATGTAAAAATCTTTGCAAAGATACTGGCATTGAGACTGAGCCCCCTCTTGCTGAACTTGATTGGTCCGGAACAGGTGGGTATCATGCCAAGACGGGAAGCAAAGGACAACATTATTAAAGCCATGCTATTAACGCATGCGGCACACACACGCAGAACGTCAAGGGCCTTTTCTTGTCCACTAATGCAGAGACCGTGTGGCTTGGGACTTCGTGCTGGCTGTATGCGAATGGGTGGGCCTAAGGCCCCATATAATGGCCAGGATCTCTGCTCTTTACCAAAACCCAAGAAAGAGAGGCGCCTCTGGGTGCAGACTGTATAACAGTTTTAATTTTTTGTGCAAAAGACAATATTAAAATACACTCACATTTACTTGGTGAGTGTAGAGCAAAAAGAGTGTCCTGTGTAGTAGATGTCAAAAGCTGGGGCTGGATCTCTGCAGGGGCTGCTCGTCCACAAGCTTGGGCTGATGTTTCTCCTAGCCGTCCGTGGTGGATGGGGTGCCAAAACGAGGCTTGGGACTCAAGCGTGCGGTCCAGGCACACAGCGATGACGTCACAGCATGCGACGCGTTTCCTGAGCTGGCTGGGCCGTGGGTCATGTGACGGCCGCACTCCTTTTATCAAGCTAATTTGACAGTACACTCAGTCTAAACTAAATAGGAGTGTGCAGGGCGGGGAAGTGGTGTGGGGGCGGGACTACGGCGTCTATTCATTTTTAATGTAGACGGATTGGATGGCTGGTAAAAAAGGGGGAGGCGGCAGTGTGAAACATGAAGTGGGTAGTGCTTTTTACCAGCCATCCAATCCGTCTACATTAAAAATGAATAGACGCCGTAGTCCCGCCCCCACACCACTTCCCCGCCCTGCACACTCCTATTTAGTTTAGACTGAGTGTACTGTCAAAGTAGCTTGATAAAGGAGTGCGGCCGTCACATGACCCACGGCCCAGCCAGCTCAGGAAACGCGTCGCATGCTGTGACATCATCGCTGTGTGCCTGGACCGCACGCTTGAGTCCCAAGCCTCGTTTTGGCACCCCATCCACCACGGACGGCTAGGAGAAACATCAGCCCAAGCTTGTGGACGAGCAGCCCCTGCAGAGATCCAGCCCCAGCTTTTGACATCTACTACACAGGACACTCTTTTTGCTCTACACTCACCAAGTAAATGTGAGTGTATTTTAATATTGTCTTTTGCACAAAAAATTAAAACTGTTATACAGTCTGCACCCAGAGGCGCCTCTCTTTCTTGGGTTTTTTTCTAGTGTACCGGGAATACCAGTTTCTGTTCCCACTGGATGGCTGCCACTGCTACAGACTTATTTTAGTATACCCAATCATCCTCCCTGGTCATATCCTCCCCCCCCCCCCCCCTGGTTATCCATTTACATTTATTCATTGTTTTTTATTTGAATTTTACCATCATTATTTTTATTGTGAAATGTCACTTTTAGCATTTTTTATTGTCATTTTATGCATCTTCTCCCTTAGGTTTTTGTACCATCATTATTTCTTTGATTCATTTTTCTCTAGATAATATTGTCTCAACTTTTATGTCCAAATGTCAAAAGTTTGAGTACGCCTACATACACAGGCTCTTGTATTTTTAGTAGCTGCCTGTGTACACATGTGTATACGTTTGTATACATACAGTTGTTTGTTGTGTATTGTCTCAACTTTTATGTCCAAATGTCAAAAGTTTGAGTACGCCCACATACACAGGCTCTTGTATTTTCAGTAGCTGCCTGTGTACACATGTGTATACGTTTGTACACGTATAGTTGTTTTCTTCAACCACCGAAAAAAAGTTATTTGAATTACCGTGTTTTGGTTTTGCGCCATTTACTTGTATAAACTTTACCAAAACCCATTGGCTAATCTAAAAATTAATGACACTGACAAGGTCCTCATAACCAACGGCACTAGACGGGTCCCCGCTATCCCCTCCTCTATTCATACTCTCCCTAGAACCATTTATTCGGATGGTCGAGGCTAACACTGACATTACAGGCTTTGGGATTAGGGACAGAGTTCAAGATAGCTACCTGTGCAGATGATATTCTTCCTGACAAACCCAGTGACTACCCTGCCCAATTTAATGAAAGAATTTGCTCACTACGGCTATGTCTCCAATCTTAAGATAAACTACTCAAAATCTGAAGCCATGAATATATCCCTCCCAGAGCAGACACTTAGACTGACCAAAGCTAACTCCCCCTTTAAATGGGACCCAAGGGCACTAAAATACCTGGGAGTGTGGCTTAAACCCCTACTAGCCTCTACGTATGAGCAGAATTTCCCCCCACAAAAACATTGAGAAGGACTTAAATCGATGGCGGCCTGGATATTTCTCCTGGTTCGGCCGTGCGGCCATAATCAAAATGACTATCTTGCCTAGGTTGCTCTACCTTCTACACACGTTACCAGTCAAAATTCCCTCAAACTTCTTTAACTCACAAAGATCTATCCTATTAAGGTTTCTTTGGGACCGCCAGAAACCGAGAATTAAGTTCACTATGCTGACAAAACCTAAAGAGCCAGGAGGAATGGATATACCTGACTTTAGAAACTATTGCCACACATTTCACTTAAACAGAATAACCGACTGGCATTATCACAGGGCGTTTAAGGACTGGGTCACCCTGGAAACGGATTTGAACCCTATTCCACTAAAATATTTCCCATGGATTCCCTGGGGGAGCTACCCTCTTAGTCTATGAAGACATCCACAAATGGGAAACGCCCTGGAAATTTTCCACAGTTGGCCACAAATTCAGATGTCACCTCATCACTCAGCCCTCTAACTCCGGTAAAAGACAATCCCGACTTTACACCTGGCCTAGGTAATCCAGCATTTCAACCAAATAAACAATCGGACCCCCTCCTAGCTGGAGACTGCTTCATTAACAGCAAAATAAAAGAATGGATCTCACTTAAGGATGGGACAGGATTGTCACATATGCCCTTCTGGGCCTACTTACAATTATGCAGCTATTTCCATAGACCCCTTACGGAGCTGGAGTCTGTATATCATAAGGGCCCTCAGTTTGTTAAAGCCACCTCTACTGCTTACTCATGGCTACAAAACTCAAAACCCACTGGTTCGGACGGACTCAGGAGGAAATGGTCAGATGAATTGCAAGTGGAGATCACTGCCAAACAATGGAGGTATGCTTATATCTTTACTCACAAATGCTCCATTAGCACGAAAATGCAAGAAACAACATATAAGCTTATGACGCACTGGTAGAACTCCCTGGCCAAGTTGCCTGATTGGACTTCTGAGGCTTACTGGAGGTGTCAAAAAGAGAGGCACATTGTCCCATATATGGTGGCATTGTCCGCTAATTGTGCCATATTGGGACAAAGTCAAATCCTTGATCAAACAAATAACAGAAACCAAACTTACCTTGGATGTGGCATGTTTATTGCACAGAACCAATTTCTCATTTAGGAAATATAAGCACTCTCTATCAAAAAACCTACTTAATGCGGTCAAGTCCTTAATTCCTTTTATATTGGAATTCTCACCGGGTTCCCTCCATTGCAGATTGGCTGTGCAAGGTATCAGACATTTTTTAAATGGAGGATACTCTCTATCACAGGCCAACGACTTGGCAAACCTGGCTCTCCTTAAAATACTCCCAAGCCTATGGAGACACCCTGACATCCCTGAATACATAGACAACATATGTAATGGTGACCTCACAAACACCTTCTGTGATCTCATGAGTATACACATGGATATTTATACTTAGAGACATATCTTATGCCATTCCTTGCTATCGCTTTCTACATTTCCTTCTTCTCTTCTTTCTTTTCCTCAAAATATAACTAACAATAGCAGATAATGCTGTTTGTCAAGATCTAATAAGGCTATAAATGCACCATATTCCTGCTCACACAGGAGTTTTTTGAGTCAAAAAGTCAAACAGTTTATGCTTTTGAAGAATAAATGAACCACGCTAGGTGCCACAATTATGAAATAAAAAAATAAATAAAAAAATCACATTTTGAAGCTGATGCGACTTCGAATTGAAAAAAATGCTAAGTCCCATACATATTGTAGCAAACATCAAAAAACATTCAGCAATAAGAGTCCCAAATAAAGTGCTTGTGCTCTACAAAGTGGATGCAAATCTGTGCTTGATAAGCGCTCACAAGACGGTGCCCCCACATAGATGTGAACTCACCCCTCCAAATGGACCAACTATTTCTAGTTTGGTCAATCTCGCATGTGGGGCAGCCCCTGTGGGTCCTATCTGGACTGGCGTGGTTTGGGGATGGATGTTCCTCATATGAATGGATATGACAAAGAAAAACCTCATTCCTCTATGGACTAGCATTGTTTGGGGCAGGTATTCCTCATGTAAATAGACATGACAGAAAAAGCCGCATTGCACAACATTTAAAAAATGTATTCCAGATAAAGACATAGTAAGTAAACTCACATGTAAGGGTCCCTAACAGCCTGGCACCCAGTGTGAACAGCAGGTAAGTTCCCAGGAAATCTGCCCATAGGCAGTAGTAAGCCACCGGACAGGTATGCTGGTCGATTTCCGGGACCGGAAGTGTGTCGTGATGACGCGGACCAACCTCTACGCGTTTAAGCCAAATGAGCCATCTTCAAGAAGTTGTGGTTCTGCCATTTTAGTTGAGGGCATAAGTACCCTCACTTCAGGTCACATGTTTGGTTTTATCCAATTAGGATTTTGTTGAGATTTTTTTACCTGCTATTTACTCAGGGGTGCTCACAATCTCATTAATATCACATTAAGTGAACTAAATATTTAAAATATCATTTCTAAACATGTCAATATGAGATGGATCAAGGGATCAAAAAAAATTATGATTGTTTTATATAAATTCCAAAGACTGGAACGTTAAGACTGGAAATGGAAGAAAACTTGGTTTATCTATCTGAAGCTAATTTCTCCCTACATATACACATTGGCACCATCTTGTGGTTAAAATAGATCACTGTTTCTCTACCCATATAATGCTATTCCGTGGCCATCTAGTGGCTCACAGTAGTAATTGTCCAAACCAATTTTGGTGGGAGAAAAAGATAAATGTGAAAAAACTAAAATAGTTGGAAAAAATGAATGGAAACAATATAAGAACACAAACGAAAAAACAACAAAATAGTTGAATAAACAAATAATAAATAAAATTAAAAATTAAATATAATTTAAATAAAAAAATATATAATATATAAAGAGGAAGTGGAAGAAAAGGAAACACTGTTAATATTAATGATAAAATACAAAATAAAAAAGGGGCACAGATCTAACATTATAAAAAAAAAAGGGCATCATGGTCATATGAATTAAAACAAGGAAAGGGACTACAAATTTAGAAATTGGTTACAATTAAGATCCAGCTCAATGATTAACCCTAGTGGTGTAAGGGTCTGGAGCTCAAAAATCCACCTAGATTTGTTTTGGGATAACTGTTTGACCATGTTAGCACCTCTCCAATGTCTATCCACAGTGTCAATAGTGTAGAAAGACAATGCAGATGGGTCTCAGTTATGTGCCATTTTGGAATGATTTGACACGCTGTGTTTTGGAAAACCATTGCGTATATTCCAACTCGTATGGCCAATGTCTGAGATGTACGTTCCATGTACTGATGCCCACAGGTACATTCTATGACATGGGTCACGTGTTTAGTATTGCATGTAATAAAACTTTTAACAAGATATTGTTTGTTGGTTTGATTCGATTTTAAATTAATATGTTTTCTAGGTGCGACACTGGTGTCTCTACAGGGCAAATATCTTTCACACCTGTAGAAGCCCTTGAAGTTGAACATGGTTGTCTTTTCTCGATTAGGAGGATCAGGGATGTTTTTAACCAGTTTGGTTCTGAGCCCAGGGGCTCTCCGATAAATGAATTTGGGTTTGTGGGGTAATATTTATTTTAGCATGGGATCTTTCTGTAGGATTGGCCAATACTTCTTGAAGATCTTCTCTAAATGTTTGTATTGCTTATTGAAGCCTGTTATAAAAGTGATGTCTTGGGTATTTTCTTGTTTTTGTTTACTTTCTATAAGTGTTTCTCTATCTATTCTTCCCACCAGGTCTCTGACTTCCAGTAACCTGGTAAGGGTGTAGCCCTTATCCAGGAATCTCTGTATTAGGTAGTACATTGGTCTGATCTATGTAGTCTTTAAATACTGAGCAATTCCTGCGTATACAGATAAATCGACCTTTGGAATTGCAGTTTTCCATTGTGGACCTCCACAATGTGGAGTCACTATATACCAACATCCGACAAACAGATGCTATACAAGCGGTAAACTGCGCTATGAACAAGTTTACCAACTTGAAATTCAAACAGTCACAATTTATTCTTCGGAGCCTCAAATTGGCCATGATGAACAACTTTTTCTGGTATGGAGGCCAACACTATAACCAAATCAAAGGGGTCTCAATGGGAGCAAAATATGCCCCCAGTGTCGCTAACATCTTCCTCAATAAGTGGGAGGATAAAGCGATATATGGTGTAATATGGCCAAATGTACGAGCCTATTACAGGTATATAGATGGCATACTGATTGTATGGCAAGGGACGGTTGAGACCCTTAATGAGTTTATCAAACATTTTAACAACCACCAATATATAATGAGATTCACCGTCAATATACATGAGCAGCATGCAGATTTTCTAGATCTACATATATTTAAGGAAGGAGACAAGCTTAGAACTAAAACGTACTTTAAGACTACTGATAGGAATGGTTGCATTTCTATCGGTAGTTGCCATCATCCACAATGGAAAACTGCAATTCCCTACTACATAGATCAGACCAATGTACTAATACAGAGATTCCTGGATAAGGGCTACACCCTTGCCAGGTTACTGGAAGTCAGGAACCTGGTGGGAAGAATAAATAGAGAAGCACTTTTAGAAAGTTAACAAAAACAAGAAAATACCCAAGACATCACTTTTATAACAGGCTTCAATAAGCAATACAAACATTTAGAGAGGATCTTCAAGAAGTATTGGCCAATCCTACAGAAAGATCCCACGCTAAAAGAAATATTACCCCACCAACCCAAATTCATTTATCGGAGAGCCCCTGGGCTGAGAACCAAACTGGTTAAAAACATTCCTGATCCTCCTAATCGAGAAAGGACAACCATGTTCAACTTCAAGGGCTTCTAAAGGTGTGGAAGAGGTTTGTCCTGTAGAAACGCCAGTGTCGCACCTAGAAAACATATTAATTTCAAATCGAATCAAACCAATAAACAATATCTTATTAAAAGTTTTATTACATGCAATACTAAACACGTGACCTATGTCCTAGAATGTACCTGTGGGCATCAGTATGTGGGACGTACATCTCGGACATTGGTCATACGAGTTGGAGAGCACATTGCGAATATATGCAATGGCTTTCCAAAACGCAGCGTGTCAAATCATTTCAAAATGGCACATAACTGTGACCCATCTGCATTGTCTTTCTAGGCTATTGACACTGTGGATAGACATTGGAGATGTGCTAACATGGTCAAACAGCTATCCCACAACAAATCTAGGTGGATTTTTGAGCTCCAGACCCTTACACCACTAGGGTTAAACATTGAGCTGGATCTCGATTGTTTAATAACCAATTTCTAAATGTGTAGTCCCTTTCCTTGTTTTCATTCATATGAATACGATACCCTTTTTTATGTATTTTTTATATGTTAGATCTGTAGCTCTATTTTTATTTTGTATTTTATCATTAATATTAACAGTATTTCCTTTTTTTCCACTTCCTCTTTTTATTTTTATATATTTTTTTTTATTTTATTTATTATTATTTTTCTTTTGTTCAACTATTTTGTTGTTTTTTTTTGTTTTTTCATTTTAGTGTTCTTATATTTTTTTCATACATTTTTTCCAACTATTTTAGTTTTTTCACATTTATCTTTTTCTCTCACCAAAATTGTTTTGGACAATTACTACCGTGAGCCACTAGATGGCCACAGAATAGCATTTATATGGGTAGAGAAACAACGATCTATTTCAACCACAAGATGGTGCTAATGTGTATATGTAGGGAGAAATTGGCTTCAGATGGTGAAACCAAGTTCTCTTCCATTTCCGTTCTTAACGTTCTGGTCTTTGGAATTTATATAACAATCATAATTTTTTGGACATGTTTAGAAATTATATTTTAAATATTTAGTTCACTTAATGTGATATTAAAGAGATTGTGAGCACCCCTGAGTAAATAGCAGGTAAAAAAAAAATTCCAACAAAATCCTAATTGGATAAAACCAAACATGTGACCTGAAGTGAGGGTATTTATGCCCTCAACTAAAATGGTGGAACCACAACTTCCTGAAGACGGCCCATTTGGCTGAAACGCATAGAGGTTGGCCCGCGTCATCGCGACACACTTCCGGGCCCAGAAATCAACCAGCATACCATGGCGGTGGCTTACTACTGCCTATGGGCAGATTTCCTGGGAACTTACCTGCTGTTCACACCGGGTGCCAGGCTTTTAGGCACCCTTACATGTGAGTTTAATAACTATGTCTTTTTATCTGGAATAAATCTTTTAAATGTTGCTGCGCAATGAGACTTTTTCTGTCATGTCTATTTACATGAGACAGATCTGCCCCAAACAACGCTAGTCCATAGAGGAATGAGCTTTTGTTTTTTTTGCCATATCCATTCATATGAGGAACATCCATCCCAAACCACGCCAGTTCAGATAGGACCCACAGGGACTGCCCCACATGCGAGATTGACCAAAACTATAGTTGGTCCATTTGAAGGGGTGAGTTCATATCTATGAGGGGGCACCGTCTTGTGAGCACTTATCAAGCACATATTTGCATCCACTTTGTAGAGCACAAGCACTTTATTTGGGGCTCTTATTGCTTAACGTTTTTTGATGTTTGCTACAATTTGTATGGGACTTTTTAGCAATTTTTTCAATTCAAAGTCGCATCAGCTTCAAATGTGAATTTTTTTAAATTTAATATTTGACGCCACCTAGCGCGGTTCATTTATTCTTCTTTTGGTATTATTTTGCACTTGCAAAGTTTTTTTATTCACTGCAGCTGTCAACTTGGTATCACGGTATTCGCACTAGCATCCAGACTTCTTTGGCACTTTGGATTTTTTCTATTTAGTTTATGCATGTGAGCAATGGAATGATACCTGGCTATAAAGACTTTGATAACAGTTACTGTTCGGTCAATTAATGTACCCAGGCTATCTGCATGTTTGTTACTACCGTTCACTTAAACATTAAATTCTCTTTCAATAAACTTTGAATGAAAAAATATATATATTTACAAAAATGTGAGGGGTGTACTCACTTTTGTGAGATACTGTATATGTGATCTATTTATGGTTTGGAACAAGTTCAACGATCGCATCCCCAGGTACATACTGCCTAACCCTAATTCATATTATATTAGCACTGCGGGTTCATCTTTTTTGCTATTCTTTCCCCTTCCTCTACTCCTTTTCCTGGGTTAGCAATCAGTATATATGTTTAATTCCTGTTCACCTAGGTTTTGCATTTTTCAGTTTCAATGCTTAGGGATTGATGCAATCTGCCAGGTACATACATGAAATTAGTTTCTTGTTTTTACAGTTCTTGGGTATGAATTTAATCCATTGGCACTCAATGTTTCTGGTAGATGTGTCTGTTATATGTCTGCTCATTTTCTGCCCACCTTTCTAACTCTTTTAAACTCCCGGTGTGTACTTTCTCTTTCACTTTATTACCCTATTCCCTTCAGTCCCCATTTCCCTCCTTCCCTTGCCCCGCCTTTCCTCCATAGACTCCAACTTTAAGTTTTACCCATTCATATCCATTCCCACGTTTTATAATTACTGCAGTCCCACCTTCCTCAATTTTATCTGGGGTCCAATTAAACCTAGATTAAATAGAAATGCTCTTTTTGGGCTGGAAATAGAGGCCTGAGCATGCCTAACATAAAAAAAGGGGCTGGGGGGGCCCAGAGGAGGGGCACGGGGGGGGGGGGGGGGCGGGGGGGGCGGAGGAGGGGCACGGGGGGGGGCGGAGGAGGAGCACAGGGGAGGATCATCGGGGGTGATTAGTTTGGCGGTGGGGGGAGTTACAAGCACCGATCCCACTGTATAGTTTTTTATAAAGCAGCTGAAAGCCGTGGGAGAGGGGGACAAATGACTGTCAGCTGCTTAATTGAAATCTATACAGGGAGATTGGTGCTTGTAACTCCCCCCACTGCCGCATCGATCACCCCTGACTGCCCAGCTATCGGATCATTTGCACAAGTACAAATACTCTTGCAAATGCTCGATATCGGCCCCGATATTAGTATCTGTGCAACCCTATTGTCCTCCTTTGTGCTTTTAAAGTTGCCCAGAAAGGGTTCTTTGCTTTCCATGTTGTGAACTTATCCAAAGGTGAAACATCTCTGGTTTAGGGTCTAAACACTGTTCAATTTGGTGTTAGATTATTATTCGTTAGGAGCCTCTCTGCTATAAATCAGTTAGCGATATTCCTCCACACAGCCATGCTCTTATAGCACACATCTTCATAGTTTTGAAAATCCTTTTTTTTATTTAATATGAAAATGACACTGACACAATACAGACAAAACCACAAAAATAGAAATCGCACCAAACCAAAACCCCCCAGAAAAAAAACTCCAAACCACTTCCCTTCAACAAGCCCCGCCAACCAACCCCCCCCCCCCCCCCCCCCCCCCCCCCCCCCCCCACACTCGGAGTATATATGACACAAAAAAAAAAAGAATAACAATATCCAGCATTACAAAGTACCCAGTACACGTTGGTTGACATGATACCCAAGTCATAGATTGAAGCCATCTAGACCAGATAACATCAAACTTATTCAGGGAATATGTATTTTCAAAAAGAATGATCCTATTGAGATCTACAATCCAATCGGACACAGTCGGTGGATGTGGAGATGTCCACTTAAGAGCAATCTGTCTACGGCAAAAAAAAGTGCACGCCTTATAGTATTACCAATAGGGGAGGTATAGATAGAGGTATCAGAGTAACCCAATATACGTATAAGCGGTTCAACAGGAATATTGATATCCAATACCCTATTTAAGGTACCAATCACCTCCACCCAGTATCTTTGAAGTTTTGGACATCGCCACTAAAGATGTAATAATGTACCTGTGTTACCGCACCTAGCACAGGCTGGCTCAGTTTTCAGTCCAATTGCACAGAGAAACTGCAGAGTTCTATAGACCCTATGGAGAATAAAAATCTGGATCAGTCTGTGTGATGGAGAAAGACACCTTGGACGTAGACCGGAGGACATCGTCCCAAATCTCCTCAGAGATGGGACCAATATCTTTCTCCCAGCCAGCCCGAGAACGGATGGGGGAAGTTCAATAGAAACCCATCTGACAGTACCCTATAAGTAACCAAGTGAGTGGGGCATTGAGAATTTCTCTCTTCTATTGAAATAGCCAGGAGATCAATACTGGCCATGTAACTAGATAGCTCTGCAAAGGTGAAATCTGCCCTGGAAGTATATAAATCTTGATAATAGGACTTAAAGATAGATATAATTAAACTAGTCTGGTTTCACACCAGTGGCGTTGTTAGCCAGGTGCGGGGGGTGCGCGCCGCACCCGGGTGACACCCGCCAAAGGGGTGACACCCGTGGGTAGCGGCACCGCTAACACCGCCAGCCGCCGTGTCTCACCGTCGCCGCGGCTGTGTCCCTCAGCGGAGCAGAGCGGAACGAAGCCGCCTCCCCCTCCTTTGCTTACATCCACAAAGGAGGAGGAGCTCGAGGGACACACACCGCTGTCTGTATCTGAGGTCTGTGATGGGGGTGTCTGTATTGAGGGATGGGTCTGCACTGGGGGGTGTCTGCACCCAGGGGGGGGTGTCTGTACTTTGGGGTGTCTGCACTGGGGGGTCTGCACTGAGGGGGGATATCTGCACTGGGGGGTCTGTACTGTCTGTCTTTTGGGGTGTCTGCACTGGGGGGTGTCTGCACTGGGGGGTCTGTACTGGGGGTCTGCACTGAGGGGGGATGTCTGCACTGGGGGGGTCTGTACTGTCTGTCTTTTGGGGGGTCTGTACTGGGGGTCTGCACTGAGGGGTCTGTACTGGGGGGTCTGCACTGAGGGGGGATATCTGTACTGCTGGGGGGGCCTGCCCTGGGGGGATCTGCACTGGGGGGGGGGGGTCTGCACTGAGGGGGGATATCTGTACTGCTGGGGGGGCCTGCCCTGGGGGGGGTATCTGCACTGGGGGGGTCTGCACTGAGGGGGGATATCTGTACTGCTGGGGGGGCCTGCCCTGGGGGGGGTCTGCACTGAGGGGGGATATCTGTACTGCTGGGGGGGCCTGCCCTGGGGGGGATCTGCACTGGGGGGGTCTGCACTGAGGGGGGATGTCTGTACTGAGGGGGGGTGTCTGTACTGCTGGGGGGTCTGCACTGAGGGGGGTTTCTGTAATGCTGGGGGGGGGGTCTGCACTAAGAGGGGTATCTGTACTGCTGGTGGGGTCTGCACTGAGGGGGGTGTCTGTAATGCTGGGGGGGGGTCTGCACTGGGGGGTATCTGTACTGCTGGGGGGTGACTGCACTAAGGGGGGTGTCTGTACTGATGGAGGGGTCTGCACTGAAGGGGTGTCTGTACTGAGGGAGGAGGTTTATATTGATGGAGGGTGGTCTGTACTTAGTGTGGGGGTCTGTACTGAGGGAGGGGGATCTATACTGCGGGAGGGGGGTCTGTAGTTAGTGGAGGGGGTCTGTACTGAGGGGGGACTAAAGTTGGTGGGGGGGGGGTGACACCATTTTTTTTTTTCGCACCGGGTGACACCAACCCTAGTGACGCCACTGTTTCACACCTCCCCCTCTAAATTCATTAAAGCTGAAACATGTGTAGGGTTAGATTGGGACCTTACTATCTGAGCCAATAATCTACCGTTCGCTTCTCCCTCCGCCCAGCTAAGTCTCTTCTGAAAAAATTGTTTATTCCTGGCCCTAGATTCCAATAGTTCGGTTTGCCTATTTTGAGATGAAAGCCATTCCTGTTGGATATCCAGAGAAGGATTTTGAATATATATGGCTTCCGCCGTGGAGGTGTCAGCCTTCGCCAGCTCGTGCTCTCTACGGGAAGCACTTTTCATAATACTTATATTCTGGATTAACAATCCTCGAAGATAGGCCTTTAGAGCATCCCATACAACTTGTATGGAAGTGGAGCCTAAGTTGAGGGACAAAATCCAGCATACGGTTAGGAATGACGTCCTCCTTAGGAAATAATTCCAACCAAAAGGGATTCAGCCGCCAAGGCATATTAGACGCCCGACGCCCTGATGTTAAAATAACTAACAGAGGAGAATGGTCTGAGATACCCCGAGGTTCGATACTCACATCCAACACATATGGTATAAAATAAAATATTCTTGATAGTGTGTTATGTGTTTTAGAATAGCATGTATAGGCATTTTCTTCAGGGTGTAACTTCCTCCACATATCATACAGTCCTACCTCCCGACATAGTCGTCCAAAGGGAGAGAGGCACCCATTGGTCATCTGTCCCACCTCATATCGACAACACTATTGAAATCCCCACGTACCAATAATGGTATCTGAGGAGACCCCTGCAAAGTAAATAAGCTGACAAATTATTTCTGAATTATATGGGGGAGGTATAATATATAGCGGCAAGAATCAACTCAAGATCATCCAGCTTGCATTGTAAAAAAAATATATTTGCCATCATCATCTAGTCCTACTGCAGGAGAATACCACACCAGCATAGACCAGGATTGTAACCCCCCTTGAGTGAGAGGTATATAACGAGTGATAAGCCCCCTCTAACCGATCGGGGCTTCAAAAACCTGGTCGTGTTCACATCTTCATAGTTACTAAACAAACTGTCGCCCATGCATGGAAATACCCTTCCTGAATTACAAGGAGGTCAAATCTAGAATTCAGGGGACCCTTATTAATGAAAAATTGACAGCTGAAAAATTTGTTTCCGTCTGGCAGACTTGGCTCAACTATTCACCAGCCCTCTCAGCATATCTTGCGCTTCTTGCAACTGTAATGCCGCGTACACACGTACGGACTTTTCCCCGGCGGACCTAAGTCCAGCGGACAATCCGCTGGACTTTCCAGCTGGGTACGCTGGACTAAAAAGCGAATGGACTTGACCACACACGATCACGCAAAAAGTCCGACGGTTCACGCGATGACGTACAGCACGTACGACGGGACTAGAAAACGAAAAATACTAGAAAAATACTTGCTACTGAGCATGCGTCCTTTTTGGTACGCCGGACCATACTACACACGACCGGATTATCCGCTGGACTGCCAAGTCCAGCGGATAATTTGAAAACAAAACTTGAAACTTTAGTCCGCCGTACTTTGGCCAAAAAAAGTCCGCCGGCGCCCACACACGAGGGGATTATCCGCTGGACTTCGGTCCAGCGGATAATCCCGCGGGATAGTCCCTTCGTGTGTACGCGGCATAATACATGGGTGAATTCATATCGTCCAGCTCACATTGTGAGAACACTTTAAGTGGCCTCCATGATTCTTCCATTTCACCTCCCATTTTCTCCCTCCATTAAATGCTGCTGTGCCTTCTAACTTTCGTCAATTACTATCCTGCCTTCCACTCTGCGGGGGCCAGCAGAAAGAAGCAGCTCCTAAATGGAACGGCCTCAGGTCTGGATGGGACAGTGGCTCAGTAGGGATCCGTACTGCGTTCCACTATTTAGTGATGCCCGATCTACAGGGTAGTTTGTATAAGCGTTAGGAGGGTAGATGCAGTTATAAGATTAGATTTATCCAGGAATACCACTTTTAATAAAGATCTAATGTTTGCATGTTTCAATATTTTGAAAGTCAGCAATTTCCATGGGATGTGCTTACTTCAGACTTCCAGTCACAAATCCTCCAGCAGCAGGCTTTACAGGAGGTAGAGGCGATAGCTAGTAATCTGAGACAGTCCCAGTCCCTAGCAGCAACATCTGGAACGTATACACCTGGAGTTCTAGGCAAAGGCTTTACTCAAGGTCGAGGAACAGCTTCCACAGATCATTCCCTCCAGCAAATATCTTTAGAAGTCTTTTTATCCAAGTCTTTTCAGGCCCTTGGCTAGGAGCAGCAGAGAGAATAACACTGCCAAACAGACCCCCCAAACATTTATCTTCTCCCCAGCCACCATCTAGGTGCCCACTATCAGAGATTGACTGAGGTCAGATAAATTATTCATACCTTTAGTGGCTGACTTAGCTATTCGATGTATGGAAGCTTCTTCCAGAGGCAGGAACAATCAACCACCAAGCTTAGGAATACCTTGCCCAGGCAAGCAGATTAGGATATACCACCTTGGCACCCATGCAAAGGGGCTGTTCAGTTGTGTAATGTGCAAGCTTTTGAAAAGGCTAGCCGCCTCTTGTCATAGCCCAATGGTTTGCACTTGAACAGAGCTAAATATACAGTTGATCAGGCAACATTTTAGAAACTGGGCATAATTTCAGTTTTTGAAACTTCCAATACTGCAGTTGTTAAATGGCTGTAAATGCATTAGAGACTAGAAAACAAGCTGGTGCTTTCATCATTTGTTCAGGTTGTCAGGTGGATGCTTTGTTGGGTATGACATCTGTATGTTGGCCATGACTATCAGTATTTTCATTTTTGTCCCATCCTGGGAGAGTAGCTGTTTAGCAGTATTTGCCTGCTGGCAGTTGCGGGAAAAAAAGGTAGTGGGAAAGAACCCAGATGGTTCTACGGGATAAAAGGATTGGGCAATCTGCGGTCTTCTCCCAACAGTTAAAAATATCTTTATTGGTATCAAAATTACATATAGATGTAAGTGAGCAAACTACATACAAAACAAAATAAAATAACATTAAAAAACAATTCAGCCAGGCGTGCACAGACACACCCAGGACAAGGGCACCAGATGGATTGAAAGCCCGCTCAAGTTATAGCTGTGTCCAATACATGTGAGCTGACAGATCTGGGATGGTCGGAGAGAGCCAGGGCAGGAAGCATACAACAGTGTCGGCTCAATGAAGGGCAATACACTTGTGTTCTCGGTCTCTATCCGGATAGAGACCGAGAACACGAGTGTATTGCTCTTCATTGAGCTGACACCGTTGTTAGGGATCTGAGGTAAAGGGCACTGTCGGTATCTCCTCTCCCAGTGCTGGGTTCTACATTTTCCCAGCACTACGATCCTAGGTGATGATCGGGTACCTCCCTCTCTTTTTGTCAGTTGCACCAACCCGATCGACCTGTATTGCAGGGTATGTGCAAAATCCATGGTTTTTCTGCCTGACCTTGCCATGTAGATTATGTTTAAGGTCATTCATAGTCTGTTAAAAACTGAAAAGAAGGCCCAAATTGGGTTCTGCCCATTAATTTAGTACTTGCTGTTTTAATATGTGCTAATGTCTGATATTAACCAAACATACTTAATACATTTATGCGCTGGCACTGCATTGAATAATACAGCTAAGTGTATATAAATGGGCTGTATACATTTTAGTAAAACATATTGATGGCATAGTACGAGAGAGCCATCTACTGCTCACACAAGTAATTGCTGCTTTTTTTTTTTTCAATACTATATACAGTATGCGTCCACAGGTCTTTACATTCTGACTGCATTAGCACTATGTAGTTCAAGTGGCCTACTTGATTAAATATAAACTGAATGTATTGTTAAGACAGACCTTCTCGCTACATAGATGAAAAAGATTATAAAGTGGTTCTAAAGGCAGGTATGTTTTTTCCTGAATAAGTTTTTTTTTTTTTTTTTTTTTTTTTTTTTAATCTTATGGCAGCTCCCCCCACCCGCTTCCCCTTTTACTTAACCTGAGCCCAAACTTGATCCAGAGGAACGTCTCTCTCTGCCTTCTCCCTCTTCACAGGACATATTATAAACAGTAGGAGCCATTGGCTCCTGCTGCTGTCAATCGAATCCTGTGACGAGTCTATGGACACAGACAGCGCAGCTCAGGATCAAGCCCGCAGGTGTGTCACAATAAGAAGCTGCTTCTTATGGTAGCACACAAAAGATGATGAGCCAGGAATGCTAGTGGGGACCCCAGATAAGGAGGATTGGGGCTGCTCTGTGCAATAATATTACATAGAGCAGGTAAGTACAGTTTGTAAAATAACTATTTGATCCCCTGCAGATTTTGTAAGTTTGCCCACTTACAAAGAAATTAAGGGTCTATAATTGCTTTTATAGGTGTATTTTAAATGATAGACAGATTATCAAACAAAAACCCAGAAAAACACATGAAAAACAAATGTTATAAATCGAGTTGCAGTTCAGTGAGTTCAATTAGTATTTGATCCCCTACCAACCAACAATAATCATGTAGAGTCTACATATACTAGGGATGGAGGCATGCCTATGTTATGTCAGGGTCCAGCAGTTGCACATATTATTTGTGCAACAATAATCATGGCTCCCACAGAAATTAGGTGCTCCTAACGACAACTTGTTATGTGTAAAGACACCTGTCCACAGAATTTTTCTTCCATTCAAACATTACGCTCATGGACAAGACGAAAGAGTGCTCAAAGTATGTCGGGGACAAGATTGTAGACCTGCACAAGGCTGGAATTGGCTACAAGACCATCAGCAAGAAGCTTGGTGAGAAGGAAACAACTGTTGGAGCGAGTATTCGCAAATGGAAGAAATACAAAATAACCATCAATCGCCCTTGGTCTGGAGCTCCCACACAGGATTTCACCTTATGGGGTAAGGCTGATCATGAGAAAAGTGAGGGATCAACCTCCCGAACTACACGGGAAGGCAGTTGGGACAGTCAGTCACCAAACAAACCATTGGTAACACAATAAGTCGCCATGGAGTGAAATCCTGCAGCGCTTGCAAGGTCCCCCTCAAGAAAGCACTTGTATAGGCCCGTCTGAAAATTGCCAATGAACATCTAAATGATTCAGAGAAGGATTGGGAGAAAGTGCTGTGGTCAGATGAGACCAAAATTGAGCTTTTAGGCATTAACTCAACTTGCCGTGTTTAGAGGAAGAAAAGTGCTGACCATGACCCGAAGAACACCATTCCTACAGTCCAGCACAGAGGTGGAAACATTATGCTTTGGGGCTGTTTCTCTGCTAAAGGTACAGGCCAGCTTTGTCACATTGAAGGGCCATGTATTGTAAAATGTTGGATGAGAACCTTCAGCCAAAACACTGAAGATGGGTTGTGAATGGGTCTTCCAGCATGACAATGACCCAAAACATACCGCTAAGGCAACAAAGGAGTGGCTCAAGAAGACGCACATTAAGGTCATGGAGTTGCTCAGCCAGTCTCCAGACCTTTTAGTCTATAGACATTTTTTTGGAGGGAGCTGAAACTTCGAGTTGCCAATTGACAGCCAAGAAACCTTAAGGCTTTAGGGAAGATATATAAAGAAGAGTGGACCAAAATCTCTCCTGAGATGTGTGCAAACCTGGTAACCAACTGCAAGAAATGTCTTACCTCTGTGCTGGCTAAAAAGGGTTTCTCCACCAAGTACTAAGACTGGGGTCAGCAACCCATGGGCCGCACCCGGCCCGCCACCACTGAATGTCTGGCCCGTCAGTGCCTGTGATTAATTCACGGGTACCTGGCCTGCGGACATTTTCATCGCTGTCCTACGGGAGTGATGTGAGGGTGGGCAGAGGACACTGCAATAGGGGGGGACCCTATTAGGACCCCTATCACCCCTGGGGACGGGGACTCCTTCACCCCTGTGGACTCCTTCTCCCCTGGGGACAGGAACCCCATCTCCAGATCAACCATGCTGGATGGCGTCAGCCACCCTTGGGTGCCAGGATGGGGCAGTAAAATCCAAATCCCCAGCCAAATGCACCCTCAGGGTGAACTGGCTTTGTATTAGTAAAATGCCTTATAGTGAGGTAAACCTGTGCTGTTGTTGTTACTATGTTGTTAGGATTTTACATACATTGAATCTGGCCCTTCAGTGGAATAAGGTTGCTGACCCCTGTACCAAGTCATGTTTTGCTTGGGAATCAAATACTTATTTTACTCACTGAACTGCAACTCAATTTATACCATTTGTATGATGCGTTTTTTTCTGGATTTTTGGTTGATATTCTGTCCCTATCATTTAAACTACCTTATGATAAAAACTATAGACCCTTCATTTCATTGTAAGTGGGCAAACTTACAAAATCTGCAGGGGATCAAATAATAATTTTTCCCACTGTATAACATGTTTAAAAAAATATATATTGTATTGATACAAATATAGAATTATATTTGTTTTTGTTATGCTTACACGAATTTGGTAACAGTTGTTAAATGTAGTTTTTTAATTTAATGATTCAGCTCAGAAAGACAACTATACAAGAGGCTTCATGGATAAAGAAAACAATGTTATACTTACCTGCTCTGTGCAGTGGTTTTGCCCAGATGCTCCTTTTTGTGTCTCTCTTCGGTATTCCTGCCCCCTCCCTCCTGTTGAGTGCCACCACAGCAAGCAGCTTGCTATGGGGGCACCCGAGCTGAGCTGCTGCTCCCTGTGTCAAGACACGGAGCTGAGGCCCCACCCCTTTTTCTCCTCATTGGCTAACTGACTTTAGTAGCTGTGTGAGCCAATGGCGCCGCCCTGCTGTCTCAGCTAATGAGGTGGGGAGTCCCAGGCAGCCGAGTCTCTCGTGCAACATTGCTGGATCTAGCTGGACCCCAGGTAAGTATTAGGGGGGCTGAGGGGACTTGCTGCACACATTTTATCTTAATGCCTAGAATGCATTAAAGGGTTTGTTAACCCATATAAGACAAACACTGCCAGACCCTCTATTAGAGCCTGGCAGAGCACACTGCATTAGTATTTTGTAAAAACGAGCGCTGTAAATATCTATTTTGAGCTGTCTTCAAGCCGGTCACATGACTTGCGGCTGATGTACAGCTCCGATCGATGGATACTGCAGGAGGGGCCGCGATCTCCCTCTGACGACAGCCGGAGAGATCACATGGCCACTCAGCCTCTCCTGCAGTAACCCTGGAAACCAGATGACATGACTGGCCTGAAGACAGCGCTGAATCGTTATTTCCAACACTCGTTTTTATGAAAAATGAATGCAGTGTGCTATGGCAGGATATAATAAAGCAGCTGGCAGTGAGCATTTACAAATTTTTAATTTTGCCAATAGCCACGATGGGGGAAGATGGAGACACAGACACTAGCTGACAGGCAGGAAGAAGGGGGAGAGAGGAGAGCAGAGCGCAGGGTAGCATATGACGGAGGGACGCACTTTGACCAAGGGGTCGTGGTTCAGCAGCCATGATTTTCATGGTCAGTTTAGAGAGGGGGATACAGGAAGTAGAGGGTTCAGGGTTGTGTTTTTTTTTTTTTTTTTTTTTTTTTTTTTACAGTTTAGAGGGGGGCAGATTACACAGCACAAGCAATGTGCTGTTTAATCTTCTTTAAGGGACCATCAATTTTCTTTTTTTTTTGTGTTGACAAACCCTTTAAGATAAAAAAAAAAAATCAACCAATTTAAGGTTGCTGCATAAGGTAAACATCTCTTGCCACAGCTAGCAAGTTGCGCAACCCCCCTCCAATGCATGGAAAATCCTGGTTACACAGGGGTCTTTCTGAGTCCTGTAAAAGTGATCAGTTAACTTTACTGGAAAGTCAATTGGCTGCAAAAAATAAATACTGGGATCATGGGTGCAGCTGATCCTGGCATAACTGCTTGGCATCAAAGATATATAATATGCAGGGCTCAGAATTTTAAGTCCTGAGCTACTACCCAGGTCTTAAGGGTTACTTGCCACCAGTTGCCCTATCCAACCCCTACCCCGCCCCTAATTCTGCCCCTAAACATGCCCTCATAAATTATCTTCAGAAAAGACACATGTTTTATGCAGAATTAAGTTACAAAAGTAAATATTAACAACTTTATTGGTGCCCGCCAATGCAGCCTCACCAGTGCCCACCAATGCAGTGTGACCTGTGCAGAGGAAGAGAGTAAAGTAAGAGCAGAGCGGCTGACTGGATCACAGAGCGGGGATTGCCCGCTGTAACAGCTTTCATTTGAATTGCTGTGCACTCACCTATGGGACACAGATGGCAAGAAATACAGGGGTCATAAATCTCCCCCTTACTCTATCCAAAATAAGGGGGGGGGGGTTGCCTTTTAGTTAGTTTTGCTTATAAGTTTACATACCCTGGCAGAATTTATGATTTCTTGGCCATTTTTCAGAGAATATGAATGATAACACAAAAACGTTTCTTTCACTCATGGTTAGTGTTTGGCTGAAGCCTTTTAAAATCATAATCGCAACAGAAACTACCCAAATTACCCTGATCAAAAGTTTACTTAATAGAGTGTATTCCCCCTTTAACATCAATGAAACCTTGAAGTCTTTCGTGGTATTTGTGGATGAGGCTCTCTATCTTCTCAGATGGTAAAGCTGCTCATGCCTCCTGGAAAAAAGCCTCTAGTTCCTGTAAATTCTTGGGCTGTCTTGCATGAACAGCACGTTTGAGATCTCCCCAGAGTGACTCAATGATATTGAGGTTAGGAGACTGAGATGGCCACTCCAGAACCTTCCTTTTATTCTGCTGTAGCCAATGACAGGTCGACTTGGCCTTGTGTTTTGGATCATTGTCATGTTGGAATGTCCAAGTACGTCCCATGCGCAGCTTCCTGGCTGATGAATGCAAATGTTCCTCCAGTATTTTTTGATAACATACTGCATCCATCTTGCCATGAATTTTGACCAAATTCCCTGTGCCTTTGCAGCTCACACATTCCAAAAACTTTAGCGATCCACCTCCCGTATTTCACAGTAGGAATTGTGTACCTTTGATCATAAGCCTTGTTGACTCCATTCCAAATGAAGCTTTTATGGTTGTGGCCAAAAAGCTCAATTTTGGACTCCTCACTCCAAATGACTTTGTGCCAGAAGGTTTGAGGCTTATCTCTGTGCTGTTTGGCGTATTGTAAGCGGGATACTTTGTGGCATTTGCGTAGTAAGAGCTTACTTCTGGCGACTCGACCATGCAGCCCATCTTTGTTCAAGTGCCTTCTTATTGTGCATCTTGAAACAGCCACACCACATGTTTTCAGAGAGTCCTGTATTTCACCTGAAGTTTTGTGGGTTTTTCTTTGCATCCCGAAAAATTTTCCTGGCAGTCGTGGCTAAAATTTTAGTTGGTCTACCTGACCTTAGTTTGGTTTTAACCAAACTTTCTACTTCTGATTAGAATTTGAACACTGCCGATTGGCATTCTCAGTTCCGTGGATATCTTTTTATATCCCCTTCCTGTTTTACACAGTTCAACTACCTTTTCCCGCAGATCCTTTGACAATTATTTTGCTTTTCCCATGACTCAGAATCCAGAAAAGTCAGTGCAGCACTGGATGGAAGATGCAAGGGTCTGTCAGGAGTCCAGAAACTCGTTGACCTTTTACACACACACACTAATTACAAGCGATCACAGGTCAGGATGGTTACCTTTAATAGCCATTCAAACCCTTTTGTGTCAACTTGTGAATGAATAGGCCCGTACACACGATCAGACTTTTTGACGACCAACATGCAAATTAGCTGTTTTGGACCAACATCCGACCGTGTGTACGCTCCATCGGACCAACTTTTTCCAGGTTTCATCGGACTTTTGTTGGCGGTGCGAACAGACCAACTTTCTGCCAACAAAAGTCAGATGGACCAAAGTCCGACCGTGTGTACACAAAACCAACGGACTTTTGTACAAACCAATGCAGAACCAATGCAAAAGATCAGACAACAATACAGAAGTTGACCAAAGGTGGCGGTAAAGAGCAGAAAAACCAAGTGATTTGGTGAAAGTTGGCTGAAAAAGTCCTGCCGTGTGTATGCAATACCAACTTGGGGCCAACGCCCTTTGGACAAAAATCCACAGGAAAGTTTGTCCACGGTCCGATCGTGTGTATGAGGCTAATGAATGAATAACTTATATAGCGCTACAATGCGAACTGAATCGCGTGCATGTTATCAGGCCAAAATCACCAGGATATGTAAACTTTTGATCAGGGTCATTTGGATGGTTTCTGTTGTCATGATTTGAAAAGAGTAAACACAGTTGATTTGATAATAAATGGCTTCAGCCAAACACTAACCATGAGTGAAAAAAGTTTTTGTTATCATTCATATTCTCTGAAAAACGGCCAAGTAATCATAAATTCTGCCAGTGTATGTAAACTTATGAGCACAACTGTACTTCTAGCTGCAACATTATTACCACCCCAATTCAAAAAAAAGTTGTGATAAAGTAGAAAATCTACATAAAAACAGAATGCAAAATTTGCAAATCTCATAAACCCATATTTTATTAACAATAGAACATTGAAAACATATTAATATGTTTAAACTGAAAATGTACAATTTTATGGAAAAAACAAAAAGGGTACTGTATATATTTGAGTATAGACTGAACCGAATATAAGCCGAGGCACCTAATTTTACCACAAAAAAACTGGGAACTTATTGACTCGAGTATAAGCTTAGGGTGGGAAATGCAGCAGCTACTGGGTAAACAATGCCCATCTGCAGCCTCACTGTGCCCATCTGCAGCTGTACCTTTGATAGCTAAAACAGCGGGTGTCTCCCGCTGTGTCATGCAGTCTGTTCGGTGGCCGTCCATTGTAACTAACAAAGCCCCGCCTCCTCCTCGTCCGTGATAGACGGAACACTGATACAGACAGTTCCCCAGCATTGTATCAGTGTTCCGTCTATCACGGATGAGGAGGAGGCGGGGCTTTGTTACAATGGACGGCCGCCGAACAGACTGCATGACACAGCGGGAGACACCCGCTGTTTTAGCTATGAAAGGTGCAGATGGGCACAGTAAGGCTCGGTTCACACTACCGCGACTTGGGATCCGACTTGTCAGACCTCAAGTCGCCCCAAGTCGCTTGACATTAGGAATTACATTATAATCAATGAGAGCCATCTTAATGTATACTACTGAAGTCGCTCCGACTTCAGAAAAGGTTCCTGTACTACTTCAAGGCGACTTCTAGGTGACTTGTACCCATGGAATTCAATGGAAGTCGCCTCCAAGTCGGATCTCCATCTATATTGAAGCGACTTTACAGGAAAATAAATTTGTTTACTCAGGCAAACCCCACCCTCCCAGAGAGCTGATTATTCTGTGATTGGCCACAGCCAAAGTTGCTTGGCCTGGGGGCGACTTGAAGTTGTGTTGTAAATAACTCAAAGTCACATTGAAGTTGCTTCCAAGTTGCTTCCAAGTCACGTTGAAGTTGCTTCCAAGTTGCCTTGCTAAGTCGCGCTGTAAGTCGTGTTGCCCCAGTGTGAACCGGCACTGAGGCTGCAGATGAGCGCAATGAGGTTGCACCCTCACTTGAGACCCTCACTCGAGTATAAGCCAAGGGGTTTTCAGCCTAAAAAATGTGCTGGAAATACTCAGCTTATACTTGAGTATATATAGTAATTTTTAAATTGATGATAACACATCTAAACAAAAAAAAATGGGACAGGGCAATAAATAGCTAGCAAAGTATGTAGTTTAAGGAAGAGCTGGAAGAATATTTTGCAGCCAATTAGGTTAATTGGCAACAGGTCAGTAACATGATTGGGTATAAAAAGAGAGAAAAAAAAAGACAGTCAGTGTCTCAGAAGTAAAGATGAGCAGAAGTTCGCCAATCTGTAACAGGCTACATCTAAAGATTGTTGAACAATTTCAGAATAATGTTCCTCAATGTAAAATTAAAAAACTTTTAAATATATCATCTACAGTACATAATATCAAAGATTCAGAGAATCTTGACAAATCTGTGTACACGGCACAAGGCTGAAACACAATATTGGATGACTGTGATCGTCAGGCCTGCAAACAGCACTGCATAAAAGCACATGATTCTGTCATGAACATCACTGAATGGGCTCACAAATACCTTCAAAAAAATCACTGTCTGCGAACAATGTTCTCCATGCCATTCAAAAATGCAAAGCTCTATCTAAGCTGCAACATCTGAACATTCAGAAACTCTGCTGTCTTTTCCATACCACTACCATTTTAATTAGACCGTGAAGGGGAAAACTGTTCTATGGTCAGACAAATGGAGATTTTACTTTTTGACAACCATGGGTGCTAGGTTTCTCAGAACTAAGAGGAGAGGGACTTTCTAGGTTGTTATCAGCACTCAGTTTAAAAATCTGCATCTCTGATGGTATGGGGGTGCATTAGTGCGTATGGGTTGAGCAGCTTGCACATCTTGAAAGGTACCATTAATGCTGAAAGATATATCCAACTTTTTAGAGCAGCACATGCTCCCATCCAGATGACACCTTTTCTTAGGAAAGGCCTTGCATATTTCAGAAGGAAAATGTTTAGCCGCATACTGCATCTATAGCAGGGCTTTCGTAGTAGAAGAGTCTGGGTGATCACATGTGGACTCGGAGCACTGCTCAAAGCTGTAGGATAACAGGTGTCCCTATCAGTACTCAGAAAGCGTGAAAAGGTGTCGGGCATGAATTCAGAAGCGTTGACATATGTTGGGTAGGACGCCATTCCAAACCGATTGGAGTGAACTTAATCTATATAAAAAAGATAGTACTTAGGAATAATGTGAAGGGGAATTGAAATATGGTCTGACGAACGCAGCTAGAGAGGGGGAAATTTTCTTTTCTTTTTTTCTGGGTGGGGGTAATGTGATGGTAATGTCATAAGTGTTTTATTTTTTCATTGTAAAATGTGAAAAAAACACTTAATAAAAATGACCCAGTGCTTCAGATGTGGAGATGGCTGTGTATGGCCTTTAGCCAATGGTGCTCTGGCCACGCTCCCTGACATGTTTTGCCTCCTGGTGGGTGGAACTAATGTCAGGGGGAGTGGCCAGAGCAGCACAGGCTGAGGGCCATACACAGTCATATCTACATCTGAAGCACTGGGTCGGATTCTGTCATACCCCAAAGAAGAGTCTGGTTGCTTAACTGGCCTGCCTGAAGTCCAGACCTTTTACCAATTGAAAATATTAGTTTCATCTTGAAACTAAAAATACAACAAAGACGACCCAGGACTGTTGAGTAGTTAGAATCCTATATCAGGCAAGAATGGGACAACATTCCTCTCTCAAAACTCATGCAACTGGTCTCCTCAGTTTATAAAAGGGGTTGCTACATTGTGGTAAACATGGCACTGTCAACTTTTTTGAGACATGTTGCTACCATAAGTTTCAGAATTACCATTTTATTCCTAAATTAGTACATTTTCTCATTTCAAACATTTTGATATGTTTTCTATTTTTGTTGTGAATAAATATGGGTTTATGAGATTTGCAAACCATTGCATGCTGTCTTTATGTAGATTTCACACAGCATCCCAACTTTTATGGAATTGGGGTTGTAAAAGATTGATGAAAAAATTCTATTATAATCACTATATAAAAGTATGCAGAGTCTTTACTTTTTCTTTATACTTACCTGTAAAATCCTTCTCTTTGAGTACATCATGGGACACAGAGTCAGGCTAATATTCATTACTTGCTGGGTTATACTCCATCTCCAGGTAAATGGACACTGGTAGAAGAAAGGTCTTTAGGCAGGAAGTGATCCCCTATATAACCCCTCCCATACAGAAAGTACTTCAGTTTTGTAGCAAGCACTGATTCCTCAAAAAAGAGGGGAGGGATATCTGTGTCCTCAAAGAAAAGGATTTTACAGGTAAGTATGATGAAAAAAATCCTATTTTCTTTTTCATACATCATGGGACACAGAGTAAGGCTAATATTCATTATCTGCTGGGATGTCCCAGAGCAATAGCCTCGAGGGGAGGGAGACACCCTGCCAAACAATGGCAATCAGAACTTATACGGCAGCCCGCAGTACACTGCAGCCGAAATTCGAATCCTCGGGTGCTTGCACATCCACTCCAATTTTGTGAGCATATGCACTGAAAACCAGGTAGCAGCCTTACAAATCTGAGCCACAGATACCTGATGGCGAAAAGCCCAGGAGGTTCCTACACCCCTGGTAGAATGAGCTCTCACCCTAAAGGCTTAATGTTTCAGACTGTAGGCCTGAATGATCAATTGATGGACCCAATTGGCAATGGAAGCCTTGGAAGCTGCATTCCGCTTCTTGGGTCCTTTAAAAAACAAAAACAAAAAAGAGTCTGTCCTCGGACCTCCGCAGATCTAGACAAATAAACCTTAACTGCCCGGGCAACGTCCAAAGAATGCAGTCGTCTATCTTCCGCCGACTGAGGCTGAGAGAAAAAAGAAGGCAAAATAATGTCCTGATTTAAATGAAAGGCTGACACCACTTTTGGCAAAAAGGATGGAACAGTTAGTAACATGACCCTGTCGTGACGGATCAAGTATGGGTCCCTGCATGAAAGGGCCACCAACTCCGACACCCTTCTAGCCGAGGTGATGGCCATCAGGAAGGTCTAATGGAATAGGTTCAAATGGTTGCTTCTGTAACACAGGCAACACCAAATTCAAGTCCCAAGGACACATAGGTGACCTAATGGGGGGAAGCAAGGGAGTTGCCCCCTGCATAAAGGTTTGGATCAGTGAATGGGAGGCTAAAGACCTTTGGAAGAATACTGAATGGCCGAAACTTGACCTCTGTACTCAAAGCCACTTTGATTTCCACAGCTGACTGTAGAAAAGAGAATTCTCCCAATCACGTATTTCAGAGGGAAACCTGCGTAACAAATGTGGAAGGAGACAAAGCATAAACCAGGGAGTACTGGATCCATTGAATTATTGGAGCATCTGCTCCAATTGCCAGAGGATCTCTTGTTCTGGACAAGATCCATGGCCGCCAAACAAACAACTGCTGAGTCCAGCGGTGCTTTAGCAAATACACGTGCGCCATGGCCACCAAACAACAACTGCTGAACACAGCGGCACTCTTGCGACCGCACGTGCGCCATGGTGAACCAAGGCAAAATGGTGCACCGCCATGCGCCATCATACAGGTAAAAAACAGCCAGACACAAGGTAAAAAGGTACACCTTGCAAACACCCACCGCTAACCCAAAATTCCCCCGTATGGTCACCGCACACAGGTGTCCAGCCTTTAGCTAGTTTGATTGTTACAATCACTGGGACACCCCACAATAATAAAGGGGTTTCACTTACCCTCCCAGGCGCAGGGCCACTTAGAAACTGAGAGCCCAATCTTCACCCTTCATAGCGGGTTTCTGTCACTTGAGGACTTTCAAGGACTGGGTACCCTTTTCATGTTTAAGGTCCACTCCCTTGGACTTGTACAGCAACCTGCAGGAATGCCTTAAAGCTGTAGTGTCCAGGATTCTACTACGCAGGGTCCAACGCCCAGAGGCCGCATTACAGGCAAAACCTTGCAGGATCTTGAGTCTTTTTTGCAAGGCTCGGGTACATATTTATCTAAGCATATAAAGCCTGTGTCAAATGGATCCGATTGGTCAATCCCTTGATTCATTTAAGAACCGTTTGTGGGACAAGAGACCTGGAGCTCAGAGAGCTCAAACAAACCGTGCAATCCACCTTGCAGACACTGGTAAACAAACGGAAGTGTTTCCTGTGTGGAAGGGGTTATATAGGGGATCACTTCCTGTCTAAAGACCTTTGGTCAACCAGTGTCCATTCACCTGGAGATGGAGTATAACCCAGCAGCTAATGAATATTAGCCTGACTCTGTGTCCTATGATGTATGAAAAAGAAATAGGGTTACAGTTTGTGTTCTAATGAAATCAGACCGCAATGTTTATTTTGTCAATGAACAGAAGATGTTTGATCTATATGAAAAAATCCTGGTTTATCCTGCCAGAATTCCAGTTATCTTAAAAGTTCCTGTGACCTCTGAAATGTTATCTGAAGCACTGTTGATTAGGGCTGCCTATTTATTCTGTGAGCTACAGAACAGCCCCTGTTATGGAGAGGAGGTGTTCTGTAGTCCTTACACAGTGCACTCTCATATCCTAGGGCAAACCATAATACTAAAAGCTGACCACTGCAAGCACCAAATGACAGTGTAATGTGGTTTGCTCAAATCCCTGTACCTGAACATATTGCTGGAAAACGTGGGTTGTGGCAAGTGGAGGATAACATAAATCTACAGGCATGATCAACATGTAATACAACTGTTACAGAGGGGCTTGGAAAAAACAAAAACAGCTGTGTTAATGCTAGTGACAGACTAATTATGCAAATTTTTTTGCCTTTAATCTCACTTTAATCTATGTAGAGTAATACTACTTTGTATAATTTATTTCATTGTCACAGCAGCCTGGTCACAAAGGGTACCCTTGAGACTATCATGGTAATTTGTAACACTGAAAATGTTATATCTGTAGATTTAAATGTGTTTTATTTATTTGCTTTACAGATGTCCAGGAACCTTATGCTGTTGTTGTACTTCTAGAACAAGATTTAGTCGTCATAGATCTTGCACAAAATGGGTAAGATTTTGTTATTCACAATCGCATATTTATGTATATACTTTGTGATGGAAAATGTACATAATTATCTTACACAGTACTTTTGATCCAAAAGTAATATCTCACCTATGATTTTGGAGGTCTGAATACTCACGAGCATCTCTGGGTGGACTCCAATAGATACAAATTCTATGTCAGTGACTGTGGCTCTGCCTGTCTATCACATCGCTCTTATACTGCAGCAAAGAGCCTCACTCCCCCTTCCTCTATTGTTAAATTAATATTCTGAGAGAAAGGGTGCACCCACTGAAAGGACCATGGCTGGCTGGTGGATCTTGAGATTCATGTTCAAATGTCTAGTCACCAGAGCCAAAAAGATCTATAAAGCTGGTGAATCAAACAAGTATAGGATGAAGTGAACCCTCACTGCATATTGATCCTCCCTATTGGTCAGTGAATTCACCCATCACCAAAGGACCAATGGGAAGGAACCGGGCCACACTCAGCTTTTACAGGAAAAGTTCATATCCGCATATATGTACATTTTTAAGCGCTCAGTTTGAATTGCCCAGATTTGTGATTGGAATATGTGTGTATTTAAAAGCTGGCTTTTATTTTTTATTTTTTTATTATAGATATCCTATATTTGAAAACCCTTATCCACTGAGCATACATGAGTCACCTGTAACGTGCTGTGAGTACTTTGCAGACTGCCCCTCAGACCTTATCCCTGCACTTTATTTTGTTGGGGCCCGGCAAAAACGACAGGGTTACAGTAAAAAGGTATGCAAGAAATGTGGCAATTTGTTCAACTTCTATTATGTTCACACACAATGACTGGTAGATTTTATGAGCTGTTTTTTTATTACAGGAATGGCCCATCAGTGGTGGTAACTGGGGCGTTGGCACACAGAGTTATCCGGAGATAATAATCACAGGGTATGTTGCAAACAAACAAATGGATATCATTCCTATCACATTTATCTTGGTTTTGTCTAGTCAATGTTTTTGTCTTTTGTGCAATCAGAAGCAATAAGTACTGCAATAGAGAAAAAGCCCTTGTACAAACAAAAGTTTAAAAATATTTGTTTCTCTTTCATTCATTGGAGGACGCAACTCTGTCATGAATCATCACCTACTGAGTATAGGACTATCTGCAGGAGTAAGACTCTAGGTCAGGGGTCGCAAACTGGCGGCCCTCCAGCTGTTGCGAAACAACTACAAGTCCCATGAGGCATTGTAAGGCTGAGAGTTACAAGCATGACTCCCACAGGCATGATGGGACTTGTAGTTTTGCAACAGCTGGAGGGCTGCCAATTTGAGACCCCTGCTCTAGGTACATCTAAAAACAAGACATTACAGAGGGAAGCCCCTGCTTGAGGCCAACTAATCTGCCCCCTTCCCTCCACACTGGAGCAACTCTGTTATTTGCATAGCTTCTAGGAGTTAGGACTATAATATGGAAATAGTGGTTCCTTTGGTTTTATGTCAGGCAAGGACAGGCCAGATAATATAGACCCTGGGTGTCTTTCCAGGGTCAGGAAGAGTGCATGCATTTCTTTCTCTGTGCAGGTTTGAATAGACAAGTTTTATTTTTTTTGAACAGCCTGTGGGTTTTTTTCCTAGGAGGGCACATATGACTGGTCAACTAAATGGCCTGTCACAGTGTCCCAATTACAGGCCAACAGCAACTTGGCTTCAGTTGACGGTTTCCTGCCATTGTATCACATAATTAACTAGGACATCGGACGAATATCTCCATAAGGTAATGAGGGCACTTTCCGATCTCGTCTAGCCCTCACGTTTCTTTGATTCCACCCCTCCCCCAATTTAGAAGTGTCTGTCTTCAGGGAGGAAAGTATAAATTCCTTAATTGTTAACGACACAGGGAAGAAGTAATTCTGAAATGTATGGGCAGAACTGCTACCTACAGGGTATTGGACGCTGCTGTTAAGCCGGACATAAATAGATCAAATTTCAACCAGTTCAGCAGGGACCGACCGGGTTTCGATCTATCTCTGGGCTATCCATCGATTGACTTCAGTACAATCAGTACATATAGCCACTAGCAGTAATTATTGTGGACTCCCTGCCGGCAGAATCCAATAGAGCTGCGGGAGGGATTCCCCCATCAACACAGTCAGGAATCTAGTGATTTTCTTTCCTGCAACCCGTGGTTGCCGAAAAGAAAGTAAAATCCTCTACGGCATGCTTTAGTCTTAAGAAGACATAAGTTTTACAATATACAAACATTTCAAACGTGACTCTAGTAACTGTATAATGGTTTACTCTAATGTTCCTGAAGAGGATATGTGGTCCATATTTGAGGTTAGAAGAAAAGATTTAACCTAAGATTGCAGAAAGGGTTCTTTACTGTTAAAGCATAAAAAGTACTAGCTGCGATTGTTGGCAACTTGATGAGACTTTTAGATTTCTTTCTCAGGAAGCAGTATATATGGGAACTCTTGGAGAATAAAAATCACATACACACATAAGCTGAATATGTCCAGAGCTTCTGGATGAATTTGAATTGATACTTAGGCCCCTTTCACAATGGGGCAGGAGCCGCGGCGACGGTAAAGCAGCGCTATATTTAGCGCTGCTTTACCGTCGTTTTAGCCGCGGTATTCGGCCGCTCGCGGGGCGGTTTAACCCCCGCGAGCGGCCGAAAAAGGGTTAGAATGAAGTATACACCGCTCCTATACCACTCCAAAGATGCTGGTAGCAGGACTTTTTTTTTACCGTCCTGCTAGCGCACCGCTTTCACACTGGAGTGAATGGGGTCGGTTTTTGCAGGCGGTGTACAGGCGCTATATTTAGCGCTGTACCGCCTGAAAACCGCCCCAGTGTGAAAGGGGCCTTAATGTCTCCCAGCAGTTGGAACTCATGCCGCTTGCCCTGCACTACTGTGTTGATGGGCTTCTGTGTTATCTACATAGTCATCTTATCTGGAACCTCGCTCAGTGAATTCCAGCCTGAGGCGCTAGGAGGAGCCCTGGTCACCCTATCGGTCCAGGGGACTTGTTTACTTGGGGAAGCTCATCTCCCAATCCACATACTGAAGCTCAAAGCCACTTGGTTATTCCTTTTCTGCAGGACCACTTGACTACAAGGACATCTGACCTAGATTTAATTCATCTGGGAGGAACAAGAGGTCTTGTTACTCAAAATTTGACCAGATTCTTGCTTGAGTTAATCTTCACATTCAAGCCTTGTCTACTGTGCACATTCTAGGTGTGGTAAACTGGCATGCAAACTTCCTCTGACTACAATATCTGCACTCAGGAGAATTGTCTTTCTTGGGGCAACAAAGCCTTATATTGCCTGTGATGATGTGATCCGACTGCAGGCAGATTCATCAATGGATTTGACAGTCAGCATAACACCAATCAAAGCTCTGCTCAAACAACGGGAAACCACTTCATAGCGTAGTACAGACCATAATGAAAACCATATATATATTTTTTTTTTATTTTTTATTTAAATGTATGCACTTGCATGTATGAACAAGAATACAGTCTCATCAAAAGTACCAAACTGCCACCCCCCCCTCAGGTTTCAATTCAGTATAGACTAGAGCTGTACGATTAATCGTTAAAAATATCAGTCTGGATTCAACCCCCCTCACGATCTTAATCTGTCATTTCCACGTTTCAGTGCAGAGCTGTTCTCTGCTCACAGCTGACCGCTGTCAAAAAAAAAAGGCAGCATGCTAAGTTTCACAACATTGCCCAGCGCCGAGATAAAAGAGAAACAATATATGTCTTGGTTCTTTTAGATCAAGGGAATGAACTTTGGTCTGTAAATGAGGTAGGTCAGTTTAACCACAGAGAAGGAGGCTCCATTCACAGCTCCGCGTTCCGAATCGCGCAAAATTGCAGCGATTCTGCCCGTGATTTGAAATGGCGGTAAATCGCGGGATGCCCGTACGTTCCCTGTCACTTTCAATAGCACCCAAACGCGGCTCCATTTTGCCGCGATTCGTCAGGCGATTCGTCGGGCGACAATCGCAGTAAAATTGCTCAAGCAGAATTGTGGGGCACCTGTCGCCCGAAAGAAGTACAAGAGCTTCTTTTTGGCGACAGATGTCTTGCGATTCTGTGTGCGATTTTACCACGATTGTCGCCCGGTACGCCAAGATGTGAACGGAGCCTAAGCCATTTTCTGACATTTGTTGCTTACAAGTTAAAATCGGTATTTTTTGCTAGAAGATTACTTAGAACCCCCAAATATTATTTATATAATATTATTATTATTATTATTATTATTATTATTATTATTTTTTTTTTTTTCACCCTAGAGAATAAAATGGTGGCTGTTGCAATATTTTATGTCACACTTGTATTTACACAGCGGTCTTTCAAAAGCAATTGTTTGGGAAGTATAGGTTATATGCAACTTAACCGTTGTAAATAACTGAATATGTATCGATAGAGGGACCAGTCCTAAATGTTGATTTTTAGTTTTATATTGAATTTAATGAGACATGAATTAAGTTTTGTTTAATTTTAGAACAGTGTTTTTGTACCAATTCTTGAATGTACTTTTAAAGTGCAAGTTCATCTTTACAGAAAATCTGTAAGGTGAACTTGCACTGGACCCCCCTCCCCATCACACCCGGTCTCGCTGTACCTGAAGTCGGTGATCTCCCGCACTGACCGCATCGTATAGCCGCTCTGCCAATCTGAGGATTTGAAATCCCTGCAGCTTTCTCTCCTCTTCTCCAGCGCTGACAGGAGGGGCTACGCAGGTTCTGATTGGTTGGCGCCGCCCATGTGACAGTGTCAACCAATCAGAATGCCTCCTATTCATACCTTTAGGAGAGAAAGCCGCGGGGGATTTCTGATCGGCTTTACGATGTCAGTGTGGGAGATCACCGGCTTCAGGTACAGCGGGACCGGGTGCGATGGGGAAGGGGGTCCAGTGTAACTTCATGTTACAGATTTTTCTGTACAGGTGAACTTGCCCTTTAAAAGCCCCATCAAACTTGTCATGTGTCTACCGTCAGGGTTGCCACCTTCCCGAAACTTTTTTACTGACAGAACATGAACAATTTACTGACAGAGTACATTTCTTTTTGCTGACCTAAAAAAGACAGAACTCCTATTAGCTACTAAGACCATTAATATTTAAACATCTGTAGACACTAAAGATGAGCCGTGCACCCCCTGGTTCGGTTTGCAGCAGAACATGCGAACAGGCAAAATATTTGTGCGAACACCATTAAAGTCTATGGGACGTGAACGTAAAAAATCAAAAGTGCTAATTTTTTTTTTTTTTTTACAATAACATTTTATTGAAGTTTGTGTACAATACAATAATGAAGGCTTACAAAATCCTACAACTGTAGCATAAGTAATAGTAAGCATAAAATGTACAACTGTTCAAAAGTACCGGTAACCAATTTCGCACAATGCATATACGTACGACCAATGCTTCACTATGGTCGATGGCTACCTGCAGGTTAAAGCAGAGCAAAAATTAAGAAGACTGTAAAAAGAACAATGAACATGCTAATTTTAAAGGCTTCTATACAAGGTATTGCCATAAAAATTGTTTGGAGACCCGGGTCCTGCCCCAGGGGACATGTATCAATGCAAAAGGAAGTTTTAAAAACTTTGGGAGCAATGAATTCAATAATGCTTAAAGTGAAACAATAAAAATGAAATATTCCTTTATATATTGTGCCTGGGGGGTGTCCTTAGTATGCCTGTAAAGTAGCAAATCTTTTCCTTCCTTTAACAGTACCACAGCAAAATTACATTTCTAAAGGAAAAAATGGCATTTAAAACTGCTCGCGACTGTAATGTATTGTCGGATCCCGGCAATATAGATAAAAATACCGAAAGAAATTGGGTGGATGTCCCCCCCCCCCCAATCCATACCAGGCCCTTCAGGTCTGGTATGGATATTAACCACTTCCATACTGGGCCATTGTCATATGATGTCTGCAAGAACGCTCTGTCCCTCTGGGCAGGCGTCATATGATGTCCTTGGCTTCCCGCCGGCATTGGGGGCGCATGCAGCCGGAGGCACACGCGCCCGCTGAGTCACCAAGGAGCTGATGCATGTGCCCGGCGGCCGCAATGTCCGCCAGGCACATGCGAACGCTCGTGACAGAGCAGGAATGGGGATCTGAGTGTGTAAACACACAGATACACGTCCTGTCAGGGGAGAGGAGACAGAGCATGTGTTCCTAGTATATGGGAACACCGATCGGTCTCCTCCCCTTGTCAGTCCCATCCCCGCATAGTTAGCATACAGTCAGCGAACACATTTAACCCCTTCCCTGCCAGTGACATTTACACAGTAATCAGTGGCTATTTATAGAACTGATTTCTATATAAATTATTATTATTATTATTATACACGATATTATAATTGTCAATGGTTTTACAAAAGTGTCCAATCTGTCCGCCGCAATGTCGGAGTCATGATGAAATTCACAGATCACCGCCATTACTAGTAAAAAAAAAATTGTAGATGCTATAACTTTTGCGCAAAGCAATCAATATATGCTTATTGCAATTTCGTTTTTTTTTTGTTTGTTTTACCAAGCATATGTAGAAGAACACATATCAGCCTAAACTGAGGAAAAAACATTTTGAGATATTTATTACAGCAAAAAGTAAAAAATATATTGTGTTTTTTTTTTTTCTTATTCATACATCATGGGTCAGAGTAATGCTAATATTCATTACCTGCTGGGTTATACTTCATCTCCAGGTGTATGGACACTGGTAGACCAAAGGTCTTTAGACAGGAAGTGATCCCCTATATAACCCCTCCCATACAGGAAGTACTTCCGTTTTTTACTAGTGTCTGCAAGGTGAAGGGCATGGTTGTTTTTAGCTCTCTGAGCTCCAGGTCTCTAGTCCCACAAACAGTTCTTAAATGAATCAAAGGATTGACCGACCGTATCCATTTGACACAGGCTCTATGTGCTTAGGTACCCGAGCCTCGCAAAGAAGACTCAAGATCCTGCAAGGTTTTGCCTGTAATGCGGCCTCTGGGCGCTGGACCCTGCGAAGTGTAATCCTGGACACCACAGCGCTAAGGCATTCATGCAGGGTGCTTTACAGGTTAAAGCGAGTGAACCCTAAACATGAAAAGGGTACCCACTCTTAGTTTCGAAGCTGCCCTGTGCCTGGACATATAAGTGAAACCCCTTTTATTTACTTATTGTGGGGTATCCCAGTGACATCAGTCAAGCTAGCTAGAGGCTGGACACCTGTGTGCGGTGACCATATAGGGGAGTTTTGGGCTAGCTGTGGGTGTTTGCAAAGTGTACCTTTTTTTGCTTGTGTCTGGCTGTTTTTTACCTGTATGATGGCGCATGACGGTGTGCCATTTCGCCTTGGTTCGCTAGGGCGCACATACATTCGCAAGAGCACTGCTGGGCTTAGCAGTTTGGTGGCCATGGCGCACGTGGCTTTATCTGGCCGTACAAAGATTTGCTTTTAATGCAAATAGTCACGCACGCATGCACAGAACGTTCCAGTGCACAGCCAGCTTATTTAAGCTGTGTGTGCCAAGCATGCAGTGCTTCTAGAAGGAAGCTGTAGGACACAGAGCAGGCTCTGAACCAGGCATTTGCAGCAGTGCATTTCTCACCCGGTTCACATGAGTCACCAGGTGTTGCTTGGCAGGCTAAAGGTGCTTAGCAGGATTGTTGCATAGGGGCTTGGTGAGCCCTATTAAAGGGTATCCCTTCTGAGGTGTGGTAATACTACACCCAGATACTCTTTTTGTGGCTAGTAGATGCCTTTAAAAAAGAGGAGTGGGACCAACACTACAGGGAAGGGCACACCTATGTCATCAGTAGTTCCTGATGAACCTAGTCGTATCCCTAGTGTTGTATCCCTGAAAGACCAGAGGCTTCCGGGCAATCTGAGCCACTGTGCCTATCTTGTATTGTGGCTACAGTCAACGCTGCTGTCTCACCCTTTATCACCAAGGATGAATTGTCCTCGGTCCTAGTCGGGTTAGAGCACAGGATTGCTGGCATGATGGCCTCCACCCTGCAGGGTGGCAAGTAGAGTGACAGATCCCCCTCCCTGGAGCCTCCATTTTGGAGCAGGGATGGGTTGAAGATGGGGAAGAGCTAAAAGCTCAGGATTCTGTGGAGGGCCTGGCGGCTGAGTCTGCTTCCGAGCAATCTGGTCAAGAAGATATCCAGTTGATGTCTGCCCCTCAGTCGCAGAGGCTTTTGATCCTGACTCTTACCAAAATGGTTCATTCTGCCTTTTAAGTTGCCTCTTGCAGAGGTTACTGAGCCCCCTGGTCCTCTTTGGGGTCCCTGAGGCCTCTTCAGGCCGGACAGGCTTTTCCCTTACACCCTCTGTTGGAACAGGCGGTGTATACTGATTGGGAACATCCTGACAGGATTTTTGTTCCTCTTCAAGAGGTTTTCCCCTTTTATATCCCATGGATGAAAAGTTTGTTAAGAAGTGGAGCATGCCAGCCGTAGATGCAGCAGTCTCTTCCTTAAACAAGAACTTAACTTGTCCGGTAGATAACGCACAGGGCTTGAAAGACCCTGTTGACAAGAAATTGGCGTTATTATTAAAGGCTTCCGTTTCTTTGGCCAGTTCAACTATTCAGCCAGCTGTTGCAGCAATTTGTATCTGCCAGTCTGTAAATGATCAGATCAGACTGCCTGGCAGGCCTAACAGGGAGGATGATCTGGCTGAATATAAGACAGATATTCCTCGAGCGCTGTGTTTTTGTTGTTGACGCCTTAAAAGGATTCAATACAGCAGGTTTCTCGTTTGACTCTCTTGTCTGTACATATGCACAGACTTTTGTGGCTTAAGAACTGGTCAGCCGAGCGTCCTTGTAAAAAGTTATTGGCAGGTTTCCTCTTTCACGGGAACATTTATTTGGTGATCATTTGAACAAATATATCCAAAAGATTTCCGGAGGGAAGAGTCCTCCACGTCCTGTGAAGAAAAGCACCAGGCGTCCCTCGTTTAAAACCTCAGGGACTGCTTCCTTAAATGTCTCAGCGCCAAGGCAATTTCGTTTCCAAAAGGGCGCTAGGGCCAGGGGCAAGCCGCAGTGCCAGAAAAAGCCCTGGCTTCAAAACTCTTCTAAACCCAGCACCAAGCCCTCCTATTGAGGGGACTCCCGCACTGCTGAACTTTGTGGACATTTGGAGAACAATAGTTGAAGATGAGTAGATCACCCCCAGCTATATGCCAGGGTTACAAGCTGGAGTTGCGTGGGGTTCCCCTTCAGAGGTTTCTAAGATCCAGCGTTCCCTCCGATCCTCCAAAAAGACTTATTGTTTCAGACACTACACCATTTAGTGCAGCAAGGAGTGATTGTACAGGTTCCTGTTTTCTAAAGAGCGAACCTGTTTACAGTTCAATATCCAAACTGGGACACAAGGCCCATTTTTGGACCTAAGATCCCTGAACCAGCATCTACTAATCCAGTCCTTTTACCATGGAGTCTGTCCGCTCAATTGTAGCCTCCCTCCAGATGGGAGACTTTTTTTAGCTTCCATCGATATAAAAGATGCGTATTTACACATTCCTATCTTTCAGCCTCATCAGAGGTTCCTAAGTTTTGCAGTAGAGGAACGTCACTTTCAGTTTGTGGCTCTACCCTTCGGGCTTGCTACAGGTCCCCGGACGTTCACAAAGGCCCTAGCACCAGTACTGGGTCTTTTTAAGGGCCCAAGGGATCTTGTTGCTCAGCTATCTGGACGACCTCCTGCTCAGAGATCACTCATTACAGGCTCCAGAACAGAGCACAACATGCACAGTGCGGTATTTGAAAAGCTTAGGCTGAATCATAAAAATTGGCCTTGAAACCAGCTCAAGGTCTAAAGTATTTAGGTCTGATCCTAGAAACGGTTCAAGCAAGAGTATTCTTGCCACCCACAAGGATCTGTGCCCTGAAGGATCAGGTGTGTCAGATAAGGGGCACCAGACAACCCTCAATTTTGACTCTGTGTGAATCTTTTAGGAGGATGGTATCCTCCTTTGAGGCAGTGCCCTATGCAAGTTTCATTCCAGGCCTTTACAACAAGACATCTTGTTGGCTTGGAACAGAAGAGGACAAGCCCTGGATTATCCAATGTTCTGATCCCCTCAGGCACGCTTAAGCCTAAACTGGTGGTTGCAGGATCAGAATCTGCGAAAGGGGAAAATCCTTCCTCCCGGTAACTTGGAGAGTACTGACTACAGAAGCCAGTCTCTCAGACTGGGGAGCGACCCCAGAGGGGCTCACAGCTCAAGGGAAATGGTCAAGGACAGAACAGATCCTGCCCATCAATGTCCTGGAATTACGGGCAGTATGTCTGGCCCTACGGACCTGGACGGTGGAGCTTCAGGACTGCCCTATCAGGGCTCAGTCTGACAATGCCACTGCAGTGGCCTATATAAACCATCAAGGCAGTACCAGGATTTGTTCTTCTCTGAAGGAGATGAACCACATACTAGACTGGGCAGAGGGACATATGCCAATTCTATCGGCAGACTATATCCTGGGAGTAGAGAACTGGAAGGCATATTATATCAGCCACCAGCAGATCTGCCCGGGGGAATGGTCCCTACACCCAGGGGTGTTCCAGAAAATTTGCCAACATTTGGGATGGCCAGAGGTCAACCTACTGGCATCCAGGTTCAACAACAAGCTACATTCGTTTGTGTCCCGAACAAGAGATCCTCTGGCAATCGGAGCAGATGCTCTGGTAGTTCCATGGAGCCAGTATTCCCTGGTTTATACTTTCCCTCCTATTCTTCTCCTTCCACATTTGTTGCGCAGGTGTGGGAGAGAGGGGGTTCCGATCATTCTGGTGGCACCAGCCTGGTCTAGAAGGCCCTGGTTCCTGGAGATTGTGAGACTGACAATAGACAGGCCATGGATGATTCCACGTCGCCCCAATCTACTGTCTCAAGGTCTTATATTCCACCCCACTTTACAGTGTCTAAATTTGCCAGCATGGCTATTGAAGCCAGGGTGTTGAAGGACCATGGCATCTTGGGACCAGTGGTGTCTACCCTAGTGAATGCTAGAAAAGAGCTATCATAAGGTCTGGAAGACTTATATATATATAAAAATGGCATCCTTGGAAATACGTGATTGGCAGAATTCACTTTTTTCTAGTGTCAGCTGTGGAAATCATCGGCTTTGAGTACAATCAGAGGTCAAGTTTTGGCCCTATCAGTATTCTTCCAAAGGCCTTTAGACTCCCATTCATTGGTCTGAACCTTTTATGCAGGGGGCAGCTCGCTTGCTCCCCCCATTAGGTCACCTATGTGTTATAAACAGGGCCAAGGATAAATCCAAGGAAAAAAAAACAAGCTTGCTTACTGACCAGCTCGCAGACAACCAAATAAACCTGTCTAACAGTATGCGTTAAAAGCAGGGGTTTAGTCTGCATGCATTTGCAAATGTATGCGTAAGCAGAGCCTCGCCACGGCACCCTGGTGTCTGTGGTATCTAACACTAACTTATAAGTGTCTCTCCAGTGGAAGCACATGCATTCTGATTGATAGATGAGGGCAGGTGGACTGAAGGGGAGCCCACCCCTTCTTAAAGGTACTGAGCACTCAGCATGTAGCTCAATGGCTGCGAAGGTGTCAGTGCGTCACCTGAACAATATACACAACAGTGATAAAGATGCCACTGCCCTCATCTATAGCTTGCCATCGCAGTAAGCAGCATTGGAAGGCTACATAAGATATAAACAGGGCAAAGGATTTTAACTTAGTGCAGACAGCCCTGTGTTACAGAAAAAAAAATTGAGCCCATCAAGGAAATTCCATTAGACTTGCTGTCACGCAAGCTAGCCTTCCTGATAGCTATCACCTTGGATAGAAGGGTGTTGGAGTCGGTGGCCCTTTCGTGCAGGGAACCATAAGTGATCCTTCACCACAACAGGGTCGTGTAACGACCTGTTCCATCCTTTTACAAAAAAAGTAATGCCGGCCTTTCATTTAAATCAGAACATTTTTTTGCCTTCTTTTTTCTCTCAGCCTTGTTCGGCGGAAGAGAGACAGCTGCTTTCTTTGGACGTTGTCCAGGCAGTCAAAGTTTATTTGTATAGATATGCAGACATCCATCCTGTTTTACCAAAAGGACCCAAGAAGGGGCAGAAAGCTTCCATTGCCAATTGGGTCCATCAATTGGTCATTCCGGCCTATGGTCTGAAATGTAAAGCTTCTCCCTTTAGGGTGAGAGCTCATTCTGCCAGGGGTGTAGGAACCTCCTGGGCTTTTTGCCATCGGGTATCTGTGACTCAGATTTGTAAGGCTGCTACCTGGTCTTCAGTGCATAAGTTCACAAAAAGTGGATGTTCGAGCAGCCGAGGATTCGGCTTTCGGCTGCAGTGTACTGTGGGCTGCTGTATAAGGTCTGATGGCTTATGTTTGGCAGGGTGTCTCCCTCCCCTCAAGGCCATTGCTCTGGGACATCCCAGCAGGTAATGGATATTAGCCTAGCTCTGTGTCCCATGATGTATGAAAAAAGAAAAACGTGTTTTTTCGTCACACTTACCTGTAAAATCCCCTTTTTTTTTTTAGTACATCATGGGACACAGATATCCCTCCCCTCTTTTGGGGATTCAGTGCTTACTACAAAACTGAAGTACTTTCTGTATGGGAGGGGTTGTATATGGGATCACTTCCTGTCTAAAGACCTTTGGTCTACCAGTGTCCATTCACCTGGAGATGAAGTATAACCCAGGTAATGAATATTAGTCTAACTCTGTGTCCCATGATGTACTCAAATAAATTGATTTTACAGGTAAGTATGATGAAAAAATCAATTTTTTTTTTCAAAACTGTTGCATTTTTTGTTTATAGGTGATCAAATACCACCAAAAGAAAGCTCTATTTGTGTGGGGAAAAAAGGATCAAAATTTAATTTGGGTACAGTGTTGCATGGCCACGCAATTGTCATTCAAAGTGTTACAGCGCTGAAAATTGGCCTGGGCAGGAAGGGGGTCAAAGTGCCTTGTATTGAAGTGGTTAAGGGGAACCCTGCACCAAAATAAAATAAAATGGTGTGGGGGTCCCCCAGGCACTATATACTCTGAACAGCAGTATATATAGTATACGGCCTGCCATATATACTCTGCAGAAAAACTGTGCCTTAGGTGTTGGTGGTACCAGAACACTGTAACCCCTCACAGTTACTCTTGTAGGGGGCAGTGATGGGTCCTGCTGTGAAATATTATATCAAAAATTTAAATTGCATGGCCCTGTTACACAGGGGCAGAAAAATTAGGTGTTGGGTGATGGTGGTGCCCTAAACCAAAAATATCGTTGGAAGCTAGCATCATCAAGATTGAGGAGGAATAGGATAGTCTTCAAGGGATCCCAGATCCATAGCAAATTCGATCAGTTACATCAGCATAAGGTGCTTGATAGCTGCTGATCCAGGACTGATTGATTTTTTTATGAATGTGAGCCTATCAACAGAGTCTGTGGACAGGCGCACTCTTTGATCCGTTACAAACCCTCCAGCAGCACTGAATGTGTGTTCAGAAAGCGCACTAAATGCAGGACAGGCCAGTAGCCCAATTGCGTATTGAGCAAGTTCTGCCCATGGTCTATCCTCAAGACCCAGTAACCCAGTGGATGCTCTGTTGGAAAGGTCTCCAAGTCCCTAGATATTGCCCTGTAATGCAGATGCTGGCGATGGTTGCTTGAACCGATCAGACCTTGGCGATGAGGACTGAAAAATTGTTTAACCACTTGCCACCCAGGCCAATTCTGCCATTTCTCTGCTACATGTAAAAATACAATTTTTTTTTGCTAGAAAATTACATAGAACCCCCCAACATTATATATGTTTTTTAGCAAAGGCCCTAGAGAATACAATTACGGTTTTTGCTTTTTATCTCGCACGGTATTTGTGCAGCAATTTTTCGAACGCGTTTTTTTTTTTTTTTGGAAAAACAGTTTTGTGTTTAAAAAAAAAAACACAGTAAAGTTAGCCCAATTTTTGCATATTGTGAAAGATGAAGTTACACTGAGTAAATAGATACCTAACATGTCATGCTTCAAAATTGCACGCGCTCATGAAATGGCGCCAAAATTTGGTTCTTAAAAATCCCCATAGGCAACGCTTGAAATTTTTATACTGGTTACATGTTTTGAGTTACAGAGGGAGGAGGTCTAGGGACAAAATTATTGCTGTCGCTCCAATGATCGCGTCGATACCTCACATGTTTGGTTTGAACACCGTTTTCATATGTGGGCGGGACTTACGTATGCGTTCGCTTCTGCGTGCGAGCACACGGGGACAGGGGTGCTTTAAAAAAAAGTAGTTTTTTTATTGTTAATTATACTTGTTTTTTTTCAAAAAAGTGTAAAAAATAAATAAATACATTTTTGATCACTTTTATTCCTTGTAAACATTCCTTGTAATAGGAATATGACATGACAGGTCCTCTTTATAGTGAGATATGGGGTCAATAAGACCCCACATCTCACCACTAGTCTGGGAAGCCTAAAATAAAAAAAAATAAACCGATCACCGCTTCCCAGCCGAAGCGGCCCTGTTTTTTTTAATGCAGAGGCCGGGCGTGAGGTCATAACATCGAGCCCGGCCTCCGACGATCATAGAGACTCTATGATCAACATCCGGTGCCGGCGGATCCTCTGTCCAATTCACCGGTCGCAGTGGTGAGTCGATAGAAGCATCGGAGGGCGGCGGGAGTGGGGGACGTCCCCTCTCGTCTCCCGTAAGAACGATCAAGCGGTGGAACAGCCGATATAATCATTCTTATGGTGTAGGGAATCGCTGACTGAAACCGGCAATATCTGAATGATGTCTGTAGCTACAGGCATCATTCAGATATGCCCGCTCAAAGTCTGTCACGTGATATGACGGCGGGCGTGAGGCGGTTAAAGGTATTGTTCAGCCTTCCACCTTCTCCACCGCTCTTCCTCTGACTGAACAAAGCCTCAGTAACACATTGTCCAGCACCAGGAAATGGTAACCTCCCAGGGTCTGCAAATAATAATCGCACAGGTACTCATTCATGGCCCTCTGCTGTGTGTGCAGCATTGCCAATGTTGACTTCCACCTGGTGGGCAATGTCACAAATGAGGCGGTTGGTGGGCAGGTTGCATTCCCTTTGAATGTAAGCAGCTGAGCACTAGCATTGTATGACTGGCGGAAATTACCACAGACTTTTCTGGCCTGCCTCAGGAGATCTTGTAAGCCTTGGTACCTGCTCAAGAACCGATGCACCACCAAATTCAGGACAGGTTCCAAACATGTGTCAAGTGTCCCTGTCGGAGGGCGAAGAGGACTTTGGTGCCATTGTCGCATAAAACCATTCCTGGCTGAAGCTGGCGTGGCGTCAACCACCTCTGAGCCTGCCCCTGAAGAGCTGACAAAATCTCTGCCCCAGTGTGGCTCCTGTTCCCTAGGCAGACCAACTCAAGCACCGCATGGCATCTTTTAGCCTGAATGCTTGCGTAGCCCCTTGAACGCTTACGGAGCATGGCTGGTTCAGAAGCCAAATCTGCAGAAGAGGCCCTGAGGACGAAAAAGAGGAGGGGGTGGAGGAGAGCTGTGGCAGAATCACCACTAGCATTTTGGAGGCGTGGTGGCAGAACAAGCGCCAACAACACTGAATCCTGTCCTGCATCCTTGCCAGCTGCTAGCAGAGTTACCCAGTGCGCCGTGAAGGAAAGGTAACGTCCATGCCTGCTGGACCATGAGTCATTGGTAATATTAACCTTACTGCTGACCGCCCTGTCCAAAGAGCCAAAACATTGCCTTCCACGTGCTGATAGAGAGTCGGAATGGCCTTCTGTGAAAAGAAATGGCGTTTTGAACCTGCCACTGAGGTACAGCACATTTCACAAATTCACGAAAGGGGGCAGAGTCTGCCACTGAGCATGTGGATGGCTGGGACCGAATTTCTTTTTATGGTTCAGCAACTGAGGTAGGGAAATTTGCCTGCTAAAATCAATTGGTGGTGTACTGCTAGCAGATTGGCTGCAAGTATTTGGGACACCTATTGCTATACCTCCATTCCTCTCAGGGCAGGATTTTAAAAGAACTGGAGGTATAGTAAGGTTGGAGATCCCAGATGAGGAGCAGGGAAAAGTCTGCCTTTTTCTTTGATGTGGGTCTTTCAAGTGCTGTTGCCAACGAACTGCATGGTAAGTCGTCATATGTCTGGTCAAGCATGTGGTGCCCAAGTGGCTTCAGACATAGGTTGCAAACAGCAACAGTGCCATCTGCTGCACACGTGTCAAAAGGCCCATACCAATGAACCTTTAAAAGTCAGTGGGGAGTCAGCAGCGCCCTGCACCTGCGGAGCTCTGCGGTGTGATGCGGTAGGGTGGCTGCCCTTATGTTGCCCCCTAGAGGACATCCTGCCTAGTTTGAAGTTATGCCTCTTCCTCCTCATTTTCCTCCTCTCTTCTTTCAGGCACCCAAGTACAGTCAATAACCTCATCATACCCTCCCTCCTAGTCACTGGAGCAAACTTGGCAGTATGCTGCAACTGGGGGAACATGACTGCCAGTTTCTTGTCCTTCTGTGGCACCCCCTCTCTAGGCTCACGTTACCCCCTTCCTCAATGTGGGAACCAACATCGGAGCCTTCAAATCGCTGCACATCCTCCAGCAGCATGTACCTGACACTGGGATCAAATAATTCTGGGAACTCTTCCGTGCATGATGGTGGGGCTATGGAAGGAGTGACTGTGGACAAGGAGCCCATAGAATAGGCCTCTTTGGCAGCTGCGTTGGACGGTAAACTACTCTGAGCCTGGGTGACAGAGGATGAGGACGGCTTCGTTATCCACTCCACCAACTCTTCTGCATGTGGCTCAATAACACGGCCAGCAGCAACAAAAAAAAATGAAAATGTGGAAAGCTCTCGCGCTACTATGAGTAAATAGGGAGGTCAACGTTATCGCTAATAAGGTGCATGCAGCAAAGTGACTAGTGATCACAAAAGCACTTAAGTAGAGAAGATGAAAGAGAGAACTTCGCGCATGCTAGATGGAGTAAGGAGGTGCGTGATGATAAGGTCCTGGGCAGCTGACAAGCCAAGGTGGATGACTAGGACCGAGAGATAACACTATGTTCAGAAGGGAAATAAAGTGCAATAGAGTGCAAAAACTTGCATGAAAAGTGAACAAGTGCCAAAAAAATAAATAATCAGCCAATATCTTCAATAAATATTGAATAACTGGATGGCAGTGATATATATGTGCATGCACGTCAAGAAAGTGCTAGGAATATATAATCAATCCTGTGAACCAGTCAATAAAGTGCAATAAAGTGCAAAAAACTTGCATAAAGAGTGAGCAGGTGATGAACATAAATAATTAATCGGTATCTTCAATGAATAGTAACATAACTAAATAGCAGTAATAATGAATAAATAAGTGCAAATACATCAATAAAGTGCTAAGGTATATAAAATAGATCCTGTGTTAAAGTTAATAAGTGATAAGAATCAATGGATGATGAAAATATAATTAAAAAATGTAGTGATTAGTTAACAAAGTCCATAAGATGAAAATCCATAGGGTATATATATGTTAAAAATATATTCTAAAACAGTGTTGAAATCCCGTGACTATTGTAAACAATAGTGAAAGTCCAGGTGGGAAATAACAATTGATGTGTGATATCCTGGAAAGCAACTGATACTGAAAGCAACTGATACGGCCGTAGGCAGACCCACACAGAGGAGGACGCGAGGAGGCGTTCCGGACGCCTTTGGTGAATATCTCTGCTCGTTTTGCTCGTTTATCATTGATTTTATGTACGTTGCCATTTGTCCCAATAAATTGCTCACTTTAGTTGAACATACTACACTAGTGGAGTCCCCCCTCCTTTTTTTTTCTCTTCCGTTCCCCGATCTTGCCACACTGCTGTGTGGAGACACGCAGCAGCCCTCTAGGTCTGGAGAAGGAGAAGGAGAAGGGATAAGTCTGGACCCCACAAGAGAGCACCTTGATTCCTGTTATCCTATTTGGGGTGCATGCTGATACCCCCACAAAGCTGTTTTGGAACTGCTTAGAGGTAAGAGTTCTGGGAGACCAGAGAAGGAGTCACCTTACAAATTAAACACTATCAGCGTGGATACTGCTACACAGTAACAATATAGAAAAGATACATCTCAACATCCAGAACTATCTGTGGAATTTCCACCCTACTAAGAGATATCAGTTGCTTTCCAGGATATCACACATCAATTGTTATTTCCCACCTGGACTTTCACTATTGTTTACAATAGTCACAGGATTTCAACACTGTTTTAGAATATATTTTTAACATATATATACCCTATGGATTTTCTTATGGACTTTGTTAACTAATCACTACATTTTTTAATTATATTTTCATCATCCATTGATTCTTATCACTTATTAACTTTAACACAGGATCTATTTTATATACCTTAGCACTTTATTGATGTATTTGCACTTATTTATTCATTATTACTGCTATTTAGTTATGTTACTATTCATTGAAGATACCGATTAATTATTTATGTTCATCACCTGCTCACTCTTTATGCAAGTTTTTTGCACTTTATTGCACTTTATTGACTGGTTCACAGGATTGATTATATATTCCTAGCACTTTCTTGACGTGCATGCACATATATATCACTGCCATCCAGTTATTCAATATTTATTGAAGATATTGGCTGATTATTTTTTTGGCACTTGTTCACTTTTCATGCAAGTTTTTGCACTCTATTGCACTTTATTTCCCTTCTGAACATAGTGTTATCTCTCGGTCCTAGTCATCCACCTTGGCTTGTCAGCTACCCAGGACCTTATCATCACGCACCTCCTTACTCCATCTAGCATGTGCGAAGTTCTCTCTTTCATCAACAAAAAAAAATGACAAGCGTGCCCCACTGCCACCTGCAGGGGATGCACCATGCCCACCACTGTTGACTGTAGACACAGAGGCTGCTTGCCCTCTTTTAGTGGCCTGTGAGCATCTGCCTCTCCTTGGCAGCCTTCCGGAAATTAGGTATTTTTTGTTTTGCAACACCACACTACACTGTATTATATACTGTGTACACCGCCTAAAGTGTATTAGAGACTATACACCACCAAATGCACTGTATATATGGGCTACACTGAATGCAAAGTGTGTGTAGGTGTAAAATATATATATATAATACGCCGCCTGAAGTGTATTAGAAACTGTACACACTGTATTAGATACTGTACACACTGTATTAGATACTGTGCACACCGCCTGCACTCTATTAGAAACTGTAAAATGGCTGCACTGTATTTTATACAATGTACACCACCAGAAGTTTAGTAGAAACTGTACACACTGTATTAGATGCTGTGCACACCGCCTGCACTGTAATAGAAACTGTACTACGCCTGCACTGTATTGTGTACTGTGTACAACACCAGAAGTGTGATAGAAACTGTACATACTGTTTTAGATACTGTGTATACCACCAGAAAAGTAGTAGAAACTGTACACACTGATTATATACTGTTTACGCTGCCTGCACTGTATTAGAAACTGTACAATGACTGCACTGTAATTTTATACTGTGCACACCACCAGAAGTGTAGTAGAAACTGTATTAGATACTGTGTACACAGCGTGAAGTGTATTAGAAACAGTACACCACAAATGCACTGTTGACATAAGCTACTCTGGATGCAGTGTGTGTGTGTGTGTGTATGTATATATATATATATGTGTGTGTGTGTGTGTGTGTGTGTGTGTGTGTGTGTGTGTGTGTGTGTGTATATGTATATATGTATGTGTATATATATATACACACACACACACACACACACACACACACACACACACACACACACACACACACACACACACACACACACACACACACACAGTGACTGACTGCCTGCTTAATCCAACTCAAGCTATCTCTCTGTCCACGCCAACAACACTACACACGGCGCAAGAGCTATTGCCGCCAGACAAGCACCAGCTTCCTATCAATGCAGGGATACAGAGAGGCAAACCATAGTTGAGAGCACTGTCAGGACTGCCTGAACTAGACAAGCAGTATCTGCAAATACGGTCACCTGCACACGCCATGGCCAGCGCCAGCTGCTCTATTTAAGTATAATCCCAACTTTCTCCAGTCTTTTGGCAGAGGTACCAGTACTTAGCCTGAAAAAAGCTCTGCCTGCATAAGTGGATGCAGCATCAAGCTCTCAAGGGGTTCTTACACTTGCAGAACCGAACACTAACATGCTTGAAATAAAAAAAGTACAAATTTTTATGAACATTCACGCAAAGCTGTAAAAATCTTATTTTTTTACAAACTAGCAGTGAATTTACGGACGGTCGACAATCAAGTCTTCTACATATACAAAAAATAGAAGCTGCATTCCAGAACTTTACTGCAAACTTTATTCAACTACAGGATCGTGGAAAATCGATGAGTGTCCCCCCACTAGACCTTATATGTAGAGTATATACTGTAAATAAGCGTGAAAAGCACCTTGTGTGAGCATGCTCATGATAAAGGGGTTGTAAAGGTAAGTGTGTTTTCACCTTAATGCAACCTATGCATTAGGGTGAAAAAACACCTGCCAGTGACCTGCCCCCAGCCCCCATTTTACTTACCTGAGCCCTGGAACTTGTTCCACGGGGACGCACCGTCTCTCGGCTAGGGGGTTCTCGGCTGTTCCTGCTGCTGTCAAACATTGGTTCCTGCTTCTGTCAAACAAATCCAATGACTCGGCCGCCAGGGGGCGGGGCCGAGTCCTGCATTTGGCGTCTATGGATGCCGAATGCTGGACTCCATAGAGCGCCCGCAAGGCAATCTCCCCGGAGAGTTCTTCTCCCAGGGGGTTATCTGATGCGGGGAGCAGCCGAGAGAGCCGCCGAGGGACCTCAGAAGAGCAGGTTCAGGGCCAAAACGAGCTGCATAGTGGAGGTAAGTATGACATGTTTGTTTTTTGTTTTTTTAAAAGGGAACCTTTAGTATCACTTTAAGAGCAGATTTAAACAGCTAAACGAGCTAATTACCCATATTTTAACTGACATACTATGACTTAAAGCTAAAAATGTAATCAAGGTACCTTCACATCAGGGAGATATGTCAGTGGAAACCTTCACATTCAAAATCCATAAACTAAAAAAAATGTAAATGATTAGGTAGGCACAATAGCATATGGGAGCGTTGGGGTCTGAATATATATCTTAAAACATTCCTGGACAGTATCTGAGGACACCATCTGAGCGCACCCGAACATCCCCACCCCCCCTCCCATTCTTTCTTCAGCCTCTTAGTGTCACCCAGGGTGTCTTATCGATCTTCTTCCCTTGTATCTTCTCTACTGAAAAGAAAAGACAGAGTTACTTATTCTTATTTTAATCCAATTCTGCCTTTTAAACAAACAATTAATATTTGATTATTTTCTTCCATAATGTTTTTTGCTAATAAAAAGTACTTGTGTTATTGATGTGTTTTTTTTTTTTTTGTTTGTTTGTTTTTTCTATTCTAGTCATGCAGATGGATCGATCAAATTTTGGGATGCTTCAGCAAGTATGTTATTTCAATATTAGAATTGTTAACTAACAGTACCTGTGTTACAGCCATTTTAGCAAAGAGAAGTGTCAGATGAGTGTAGAATAAAATATACTCGTATACCTGTGTACTGTATATATATTTCGAAAAAATTCAAAATGGCACCTAGACAAAACTGCTGGCAGTGCCTGGTCTGTTCTCTGCTAAAACATAATTTTGCTATATTTCTAAAAACTGCTTCATAAATAACACGCCGTTCATTTAAAAAATGCAGTACACTGATCGCCGCCATTACTAGTAAAAAAATAAAATATTCATAAAAATGCTATAAAACTATCCCCTATTTTGCAAACGCTATAACTTTTGCGCAGACAAATCAATAATCGCTAATTGCAATTTTTTTTTTTACAAAAAATATGTAGAAGAATACGTATCGGCCTAAACTGAGGAAAAAAAATGCTTTTTTATATATTTTTGGGGGATATTTATTATAGCAAAAAGTAAAAAATATTGAATTTTTTTCAAAATTGTCGCTCTATTTTTGTTTATAGCGCAAAAAATAAAAACCGCAGGGGCGATCAAATACCACCAAAAGAAAGCTCCATTTGTGGGAAAAAAAGGACGCCAATTTTGTTTGGGAGCCACGTCGCACGACCGCGCAATTGTCAGTTAAATCGACGCAGTGCCGAATCGCAAAAAGGGGCCTGGTCCTTTGGCTGCCAATTGGTCTGGGGCTGAAGTGGTTAAAGATGATTTCTCACCTCGTGTACAGGTGTTTTTCCAAGTCTTTGTCATTAGATGGTGTTGAGAAATCTCCCTACTGAAGCATCAGCAATAAAAACCTGCCAGAGGTTTAAAGTGGTTGTTAAGGCAGATGTTTGCATTAGGAAAAAAAACATTCTGTGTGTAGCAGCCCCCTTAATACTTACCTGAGCCCCATCTCTGTCCAGTGATGTGCATGAGTGCCTCAGTCGTCCGGGACTATCCCTCCTGATTGGCTGAGACACAGCAGCGGTGCCATTGGCTCCCACTGCTGTCAGTCAGTTAGCCAGCCAGGAGAGGGGGGACAGGGCTGAACCACAGCTCCCTGTCTGAATGGACATATGGAGCTGCGGCTTGGTTTAGGTGCCCCCATAGCAAGTTGCTTGCTGTGGGGGCACTCCGCAGAAAGAAGGGGCCAAGAGCACCGAAGAGGGACCCGAGAAGAGGATCCAGGCTGCTCTGTGGAAAACCATAGCACAGAGCAGGTAAGTATGACATGTTTATGACATGCTTTATCTTAATCTCAGTGTTCGGACAGAGAACTATAAATGTTCACTGGAAGTGATTACATCACTTGTAGTTATATCAATAATTGTGATCTGGTTACACATATAGGGGCCAGTCTATCAATGTGAAATTACGAAGCACTGCCAATATTTCCCTACAGCTAGAAAACAGATTGAAAATTTCAGGGCAATTCTGATGCCAACTTAGCTGACTAAGCGAAGCATCACTTTATCTAGTGAACACGTTGGTACATTAGACCCATAGTCTCAAATGTCTTTCCAAAAATGTTGATTTTGATGGACAGCCACTAAATGGACAAGTCATTATATTTGCATTTGTGTATAAATGATGTGAAAAATGCAACAAAACTAATATATGGTAAGCATGCAAATAAGCTTGAAAAAAATGCTTTGTTCAAGTGCACATGCACCCATACTATGAACATTAATGCATGTATATTAACAAGCACAAAGCTTTAAAGCAAGCCTTCAACTGCTGTAGCTGCTTGTATTATAATGTAATTTATCCTTAACCACCTCAATACCGGGCCAATTCTGACACTTCTCACATAAATGTAAAAAATCTACTTTTTTTTTTTGCTCGAAAATTTCTTAGAACCACCAAACATTATATGTATGTGTGTGTGTGTGTGTGTGTATATATATATATATATATATATATATATATATATATATATATATATATATGTGTGTGTGTGTGTGTGTGTGTGTATATGTATATATATATATATATATATATATATATATATATATATATATATATATATATAATTAGTTTTCATTATGGTCTGTACTATGGTATGAAGCGGCTTCCCGTTGTTTGAGCAGAGCTTTGTTTGGTGTTGTGCTGACTGTCAAATCCATTGATGAATCTGCCTGCAGTCTTTGAGCACATCATCACAGGCAATATAAGGCTTTGTTGCCCCAAAGGAGACCAATCTCCTGAGTACAGATATTGTAGTCAGAGAAATATATAATTTATTATTATTTTTTTTTTTTTTAAAAGCAAAGGCCCTAGAGAATAAAATGGTGTGTGTGTTTTCAAGCTTTAGTCACACAGTATTTGTGCAGTGTTTTTTCAAACGCAAGTGTTTGGGAAAAAAATATAACATAATATAATATAATAATATATAATATAATACCACTTTTTTGGTCAAATATAAAAGATGATGTTACACAGAGTAAATTGATACCAAACATGTCACGCTTTAAAATTGCGCACGCTCATGGAATAGCAACAAACTAGGGTACTTTAAATTATCCATAGGTGACATTTTCAAAGTGTTTGCAGGTTACCAATTTAGATTTACACAGGAGGTCTGGTGCTAGAATTATTGCTCTTGCTCTGACATTCACGGTGATACCTCACATGTGTGGTGCAATCACTGTTTACATATGCGTTCGCCACTGTGTGAGCACGGGGTGACTGTTTTTTTTTTTTTGCTGTAAAAAGAAATTGAAACATCAGCAATAGCATCTCCCCCCATCTCTCCTTTGGCCTCCAATGCAGCCGATCAGGCAAACTTCGGTCTGATCGGCTGCTTCACTGGCCGCATACCTGGAACCAGAAGTGACAAAATAGTCATGGCTTCCTGAAAACACGCAGTGGGAGGAACAGCTTCAGTTTCTCTCTCTGAGGCTGGAGCCAGCCACATTACTGGACTTCCCGGGACTCTGGAGAGCGCTGTAAAAGTGTCAGCGGGAGGGGTGTGGGACCACCTTTCGCCACCTGTAAAAGTATTCCAGCAGAGTATTTGGAGTACTTTTACAGTACTTTTACAGTAAATGACCCCGGAAACATGGTTGTAGCCTCAACCATGATCTCAGTATAACCGCTTCCCTACCGTGACATGTATTATATACTGTGGCCAGTAGGGAAGCGGTTAAAGTTTTACTAAACAGTAAAATCTATATATGCAGTAAAGCAAGTTTTTTATACTTACTGTGGAACCTAAGGGGCTAATCCTGCACATGTGTAAAAAGGCTGTTTGGTCATGTCTTCATCTGATCCTCCCCTTCTTCCACAGTCCCCAATCCATCTCCTAATAGTACTGAGCCTTGGACTTGCTTAGTTTGGTCTGTAGTGCCAGAGAGGTTCTTTTTTTTTTTTTTCTTTTTCTTGGGGGAGGGTGCATGTGCTCAGCACAGGGCCAATCGACACTCTCCAGACAGAGGATCAGGAGTCATGCAGCCTCATAGGACAGTCAGAGATGAATGAAAACTCCTCCTACAAACTTTAACCAGTGCTCAGCTCGACACTGATAGAAGTCAATAGACTGCTATATACTGCTGCTTTAGCAGTTTATATTTACTAAAATTATTTCTATGTTGTGTACTGTGGGAGACCAGATATAATGAATGCAGGGTCCTGGGTTTAGTAACACTTTAAGACCTTGTTCACAACAGTTCAAAATGGCATGTCGGGTTACACCCTATTTTCGTTCAAATTGTTGTGACTCAGAAAAAGGTTCCTGCACTACTTTTCTGTGATTTCATTGGAAATTTCTGTTAAATGAAGTCACAAGCAGCAAGGAAATCGCTGATGCAAAACACACTGGTCTGCAGCTTTGAAATGGCGCTGAAGTAGCGCCATTTCAAAGTCACACTGGTGTGAACCAGGGCTAAAGGTCACAACAGAGGAGCTAAAGTTGTGTTCTGGTCAGTTTCTAACCACTTACAAGAACCTGCTGGTTACTTAGTTTAGAAAGCTAGCAGGCTGCTATAGAAAATAAGAGAAGAGGAACCAAGATTTGGGGTGTCTGTAAACTTTGAAGGCTAGTTTCTGCAGACTATAGCTACGAAGATCAATGAGGGTTTGTAATGAAGTGATTTTACTGCTTGTTGAGAATATATAAATATCGTGGGCACAGGTGCACTTTAATCCCTTGACGATGACTTGATACAAATATGTGGCCCCACTGCACTGGGCTTTTTAGCATGGGGCTGCATATTTGCGTACCCTCCTTTGCAATCGTCAGGAGCAGTAGAGTTTATTTTGTTCATTGGTAGGTTTAGGTAGTAACAAAAAATATACAGCTAAATTTAGGAAAAAAAAGATGCGCTGTTTTATAATTCACCTGGATGTACAAAGTAATTGTGGTGATGTACGGTTTTACTAACACATGTCAAAGTTGCAAAATTGTGCTTGGGCATTAGGATTTCTTTTACCCTTCGACGTTAAGGGGTTAAAGGAGATTTCCACAATTGGTAGAAAACAAGTGTCCTTTCTATACAGTAGGAGAGGAATGACCTAGTTAGACCTTTTCTTTTTAACAATTTGTTCCAGGACCCTTTGAGTTGATTACAATATGCCCAATTATGTTGTCTTATCTTTTTCTAGTAAACTTGCAAATGTTGTACAAATTAAAGACCGCAAAAGTGTTTGAGAAATCGCGAAACAAAGAGGACAAGGCCAGCACGGATATCGTTGATGAGGATCCCTATGCTATCCAGATGATTTCCTGGTGCCCTGAAAGCAGGATACTCTGTATTGCAGGTGTTTCAGCCCATGTAATAATCTATAGGTTCAGCAAACAGGAAGTGACAACAGAGGTCATCCCGGTAAAAAAAATTTTTTGTTTACATTATTTTTCTTGTAGGAACTAAGCATTTTTGTGCCTGTCTAAACTAAGAATGGTAGTCATGTGTTCATGATAAATATTGTTCATCACAATTCCTTTTGTAAAGCTTCACCCAATATAAATGTAGCATGATGATTGAATTTGGCAATTTGTGTTACTCCCATACTATCAATTGCATAGTAAAATGTACAGTGCCACAGTGTTTAGGGGCACTAAACTTTAAAAGACCAAATAATTTAAACAAAAGCAATAAATACACTAGAGAGGATTTTATGAAGGTGTATGCAGAAAAAAAGTCCAGTAGCAGAGCATTGTCTCCATTGTCTTCAGTACCAAAGAGCACCTAGAACTTTCACATATATATATTTTAATGCATCGTTTCATAGATGACTCGCTGGCCCTGAAATTACCAGCAGAGAGTTTTTATTATATTTCTGAATTAAATTATGCAGTTAAAAAAGGACATCTACTGTATTTTCCTATACTGTGATTAAAAAAATAAACTAAATGCAATTTATTCAAATTATGTATTGATTAACTATTTTTACATATAACATGTCACAAACGGGTCTGTATCACAGAGAGAGACATTCCAGGAAATACAGAAGTGTACCTGTGGTTATATGCAGGCACTGGTGTCAGAGGCACTCAGATATTGGAATCAGGGTTGTCTGGGGTGCAGCTGGAAAGCATGAAGAAGGCACAGGACTAGGGGGTGCACAGAGGTGTCCAAAACACAGGGTTGAGGTAAAGACCAGAGGCTTGGTAAATGCCAAGCAATGTGTTGCCTAGCCCTTTAAGGCAGCACCGGTTTGTTGACTAGCTGCAGTGACAGCACTCTGGCTAAAACTTGGAAGTGCCGGAGAGGACGCGTGTTGGTTAGGGGATGGAGTGACTGTGACAGAACTTGCATAAGTGCTTGAATCCTTTATATTTTTTTCATATACATATATATATATATATATATATATATATATATATATATATATATATATATATATATATATATATATATATATATATATATATAATGTAATAGGCACAGTGGTGTAGTGGGTATCACTCTCGCCTAGCAGTAAAAAGGGTCGCTGGTTCAAATCCCAACCACAACACTCCCTGCCTGGAGTTTGCATGTTCTCCCTGTGCCTACGTGGGTTTCCTCCCACATTCCAAAGACATGCTGGTAGGTAAATTGGCCCTAGTATATGAATGTGAGTTAGGGACCTTAGATTGTAAGCTCCTTGAGGGTAGGGACCGATGTGAATGTACAATGTATATATTTAAGTGCTGCGTACATTGACGGCTCTATGTAAGTTCCTTTAATGATATATAATATACTTTGCATAATTGCCTGTACAGCACCACTCAGACAGGGAGAAGAGGGACAACACTGTGGGCCAGTCACTCTCTATTTGCTTGCACAGTGAACACAATAATCTGTGAACATGCTAGATATAGCTATAAGGTGCTGCCTTAAGCCCCATACACACGGTAGGATTTTCCGATGGATTCTGTCCTATCTGACAATGTTGTCGGAAAATCAGACCGTGTGTAGGCACCATCGGACAGTTTCCATCAGATTGTCTGACGGACAAAGTCCTATCTCCTGCTGGATAGATTTTTTGACAACAAAGTCCGATCACACCAAATCGATTGTGTGTAGCGAATTCCGACCGGACAAAGTGCTACGCATGCTCAGATCACATTACAAGACCAAAGCTATTGGCTACTAGCCTCTACGTAGTCCCGTCGTAGGCAACAAATGTCACCACGTTCAGAATGATCGGATTTTCCGACAACTTTGTCCGACCGTGTGTACGCAAAACCAACATCAGACAAAGTATGATGGACATGGTCTGACGGACCTGGTCCTCGGATAATCCGCGCGTGTGTATGGGGCTTTAGATATAAGTGTACATTGGAGAGTCCCTTCCAGAACGGTCAGTACATTTCACTGCTCCAGGCCGCATCTTCAGGACAAGACTGTATAGTATGAGTACATGAAATTTAAGTAAAAAAACAAATATTTTTGTGCAGTGCATATTCTAATATAATACCAAAGATATTCTCGCATTGGCAAGAGGTTGCCATGTGCATTTGCAGTGTTCACATTTGAGGTTCCAATGCTTTCAGGGAGAAATTTCGGAAATAGTAAAGATTATACAATTTTAGCATCTAAAAATTATTCTAAAATCACTTCTATCTAAAATTTATTCTTTGTGGTTTCTTTTTTTTGTGCTGTACTGTTACTTAGCATCTAATTTTTTGCATCTAGATGCTGGAAGTGCGATTGCTTTATGAAATCAATGATCTAGAGTCTCCAGACATTGAACAAGTGTCAACTCCCAGTGGAGGAACCAACCCACAACCCATTGTTCTGCAGTCTCATCCATCCACAAGTAGTAGTTCTTCTGATGGTATCCGTGACAATGTACCTTGTTTAAAGTAAGTCCTTCAATTATCTTTGACATTCTTTTTCTAAGAACAGTGCAATTTACCTTTTAAGGACCTGTTGTGTCAAGACCCATTGTACAAAACTTATGCTTATGGATCTTCTAAGAGTGGTATAAGCAATTTTTTGATTTTCATTTCAGAGTTAAGAGCACTCCTTTAAAAGAGTCTGCTGGCTATCAAGTAGAACTGGTGATACAACTTGTGTGGGTCAGCGGTGAACCTCCTCAGCAGATAACTAGCCTGGCTGTTAACTCCTCCTATGGCCTGTAAGTTTTATTTTTGTTTTTAATTGCTCAATGGCTGTGTAATTATTGGATTTTGATATCAATAAGAGTGTTTGTTACGTGTTTATTTTTCAGGCTGTTATGCAGCAATTAAACAGTATAAGCTGCAAATGATTGCAACATTTGAGCTAGAATTCTTATTCTAATTTGTCTTGTTTTCCAGCATGGAGAATGCAAAATTGAGGGAAATATACTGATCATGCACATTGGGAAGACACTAAATATCTCAATGGTCTAGTGTTGTCAAAGATCATTTTTTTTTATTTAGTAAAAAAAATCCTTTCCAAATTTGTTTAAGATATTACTATGATTTTAAGGGCCATATAGCCTGGAACAGAAAAATATTGTGAGCTTGTTGATGATGCCATTGTCAGATGTTTATACTGAAATATTAAAACCGTATTATATTTATGTAAGTATGCAAAATCTGTGTTTAAGGAGATTTTCTAATTTTTCTACAATACAACCAATTAATTCAAGTTTATTTTATCCATGCTAGTTTGAAGACGAGTACAACAATGTGCTAAAAAATATATATATATATATATATCTCATATTTCAGCACATTGTCTTATCAAACTCAGACTTATGCCGCGTACACACGAAGGGATTATCCCGCGGGATTGTCCGCTGGACTCAAGACAATCCCCTCGTGTGTGGGCGCCGGCGGACTTTTTGGCGCCAAAAGTCCGGCGGACTAGGTTTTAAGTTTTGTTCTAAAACCTAGTCCGCTGGACTTGGCAGTCCGGCGGACAATCTGGCAGTCCGGCGGACAATCCCGCCGTTAGGCTAGTCCGCCGGACTTTTGAAATGAACGGACTTGCCGCTCATCGGAAAGTCCGTTCATTTAGCACGTGACTTGAGGTATACGTAGCTAGCGTAGGCAGTGAATGCCGCCGCGCTAGCTCCGTCACCTGGCATGGATTTAAAGGGACTCCCCACGCCGAAAAACGCCCCCCCAAATCCATCTCAGACCCTTATCCGAGCACGCAGCCCGGCAGGCCAGGAAAGGGGTGGGGACGAGCGAGCGCCCCCCCCCCCTCCTGAGCCATACGAGGCCGCGTGCCCTCACATGGGGGGTGCCCTGGGGAAAGGGGGGCCGTGCGGCCCCCCCACCCCAAATCACCTTGTCCCCATGTTGATGAGGACAAGGGCCTCTTCCCGACAACCCTGGCCATTGGTTGTCGGGGTCTGCGGGCGGGGGGCTTATCGGAATCTGGGAGCCCCCTTTTATAAGGGGGCCCCCAGATCCCGGCCCCCCACCCTATGTGAATGAGTATGGGGTACGATGTACCCCTACCCATTCACCTAAGGTGTAAAATGTAAAGTAAAAAAACACACAATTTTGAAAAAAATATTTTATTGCACTGCTCCGGGGGTCTTCTTCCGTCTTGGGGGTCTTCTCGCCGGACTCCTTGGCCATTTACCTAGCTCTTTTACCGAGCGGAGAAGTCCGGCTACCTTCTTCGTCGTCGCCGCCGTCGTCTGGGGGTCTCAATCCGCCTTCGGGGGTCTTCCGGGGTCTCTTCTGTTCTTGCCGCGGTCGCCGTTTTCCGCGCCGCCTTCTTCCTCTTCTTCCTCTTCTTCTTCTTCTTCTTCTTCTTCTTTTTCTTCTTCTTCTTCTTCTTCTTCTTCTTCTTCTTCTTCTTCTTCTTCTTCTTCTTCTTCTCTTCTTCTCTTCTTCTTCTTCTTCTTCCTCTTCTTCTTCTTCTTCTTCCTCTTCTTCTTCTTCTTCTTCTTCTTCTTCTTCTTCTTCTCTTCTTCTTCTTCTTCTTCTTCTTCTTCTTCTTCTTCTTCTTCTTCTTCTTTCTTCTTCTTCTTCTCTTCTTCCTCTTCTTCTTCTTCTCTTCTTCTTCTTCTTCCTCCTCTTCTTCTTCTTTCCTTCTCCTCCTCTTCTTCTTCTTCCTCCTCTTCTTCTTCTTCCTCTTCCTCTTCTTCCTCTTCCTCTTCTTCTCTTCCTCTTCTTCTTCTTCCTCCTCTTCTTTTTCCTCCTTCTTCTTCTTCCTCCTTCTTCTTCTTCCTCCTTCTTCTGACTCGTCGCTCTCTCTGGCCGGAATGCCAGAGCCGCGCTGTGCTGGGACTTGTATAGGGACAAGGGGACAGGGTCACATGGTGACCCCGCCCCCTTGTGATGTCACAGTCCCAGAAGAGACCCCGGAAGACCCCCGAAGGCGGATCGAGACCCCCAGATAGCGGCGACGACGAAGAAGGTAGCCGGACTTCTCCGCTCGGTAAAAGAGCTAGGTAAATGGCGGAGGAGTCCGGCGAGAAGACCCCCAAGACGGAAGAAGACCCCCGGAGCAGTGCAATAAAATATTTTTTCAAAATTGTGTGGTTTTTTACTTTACATTTTACACCTTATGTGAATGGGTAGGGGTACATCGTACCCCATACTCATTCACATAGGGTGGGGGGCCGGGATCTGGGGGCCCCCTTATAAAAGGGGGCTCCCAGATTCCGATAAGCCCCCCGCCCGCAGACCCCGACAACCAATGGCCAGGGTTGTCGGGAAGAGGCCCTTGTCCTCATCAACATGGGGACAAGGTGATTTGGGGTGGGGGGGCCGCACGGCCCCCCTTTTCCCAGGGCACCCCCCATGTTGAGGGCACGCGGCCTGGTATGGCTCAGGAGGGGGGGCGCTCGCTCGTCCCCACCCCTTTCCTGGCCTGCCGGGCTGCGTGCTCGGATAAGGGTCTGAGATGGATTTGGGGGGGACCCCCACGCCGTTTTTCGGCGTGGGGAGTCCCTTTAAATCCATGCCAGGTGACTGAGCTAGCGCGGCGGCATTCACTGCCTACGCTAGCTACGTATACCTGAAGTTACGTTCTAAATGAACGGACTGCTCCGTGTGTGGGCAAGTCCGTTCATTTTCAAAAGTCCCGCAGACTTTTTCCAGCAGATTGTCCGCCGGAGAAGTCAGGGCGTGTGTGGGCAAGTCACACGCTCGGAAGTCCGGGCGTGTGTGGGGAAGTCCCGCTGGACTATGTCCGGCGGACAAAGTCCGAACGTGTGTACGGGGCATTAGTAACACTTAGTAAATAGCTTTCCGTGGCTCTATAGACTTATGTAAACAAGTTGGGTGTTGATTTTAACTCTTGTGATTCCTTCTCAAAACAAAGCCTACACTTTAAAAATGCACGGACAAAATGTTATACTGTGCACAGAGCTTGATAATTTAATCAAGACTTATTTACGATAAAATGTATTTTCTAATGAATTTTATGTTTAAACATATATCATACCAAAACCATTGATAAGACTATTAAAGTCAGTTTTTGTTGAAATATACAACCATGTGTATTTCTCTATATTTGAAAAATAATCATTTCGTACTGCAGTTAGAAGCAAAACAATTTCAAATATATTACAAAGTTTAAATGGTTTTAGTAATGCATATGCTAAACAATTTCAAATATCAATAGATAGAATAGAAAATTAATACTTTACCGAGGGTCTAAGAAACTTTTGTTTTGAGAAGTATCAGTTGGGTGTCCAAAGGACTTCTTCCCCCACTCCTTCCTACATCTCTCCGTCTCAAGATCTTTCAGCCTCTCTCTGTGTCGAGGTTCTTTCTGCCTCAAGCCCTATTGGTCCTCTTTCTCCCAGCTATGTGTATACTCTTTTATCCCACCCCAAAAAGTGGGTGTGAGTGTCACTACTACATACTTGATGATGTGAAATCACAGGTTGTTTCCATGCAACCATGACAACCTTGTCTGGGTGGCCATCTTGGACTCTTAATATTTTCACCACCAGGGGACAGTATTGTATTAGAATTTAATTTTATTTAATTCCTGAATAACCTATTGACTTTAGCTTTAACAGAAAGCCATCAACTATAAGATGTTTATCTTGACATATATGTCAGACTTCCTGACTCTTACTGAAATATATGATTATGAGATTGTTTGGACAAAGCCATTACCATCTCGCATACCATGAAATCTAAGTCATGGCACAAGAAACCCCCCGGTTATTTAAAATACAAGGATTTTCCATCAGTATAGTTTTTATCATTTTAAAATTTTCATAGGATTCCATATTTGTAACCCTTATTATGATAATATATATGTATTAATGGGTTTTATGAATGTCCAAACAATACATTATGAATATATTATGAAAGAAAAATAATTTAAATACATAAACCATATATGTAAAATTATTCACTTAATCATGCATATAATTACTCGTAATGTAATAACAATACCATATATTGAGGATTATAGCTAATATGATTGTTTATGCAGTATATAATACAATGTTTCATTTGTGAATAAGCCCTATTTTTTTTCTCAATCCTGGAAACAAAAATTAGGTCTGTGAGCTCAGGGTTCTCTTATCTTGTTTATTTTACTAAGTGACCTGACCTTTAATTTATGATCTAAGCTGATATGCAAGGAGCCTAGAGTCTCTTACATACCCTTTTGTGAGGGTTTCTTAGTTTCAAAGACAATCAACTTAAGTTAAAGTGGATGTAAACCCCAATTTTTTTTTTTTTTTGATGTCATAATGTAGAGAATGAGAATTCCTTTCATTTGAGCCCAGTCTCACCACACAGATTTACTCCAGGCCTGAGCAATCCTCTTTTATTGTTCAGTTAGTGAAATCTTGACAAAGTATTGAAACCTTTGTCAAAAACACCCCCTTGCTGTGAGTGACAGGTGATTTTACATATCATGCACTAGAAAAAAAATAAAAATCTGGGTTTACATTCATTTTAACCTCATTTTTAAAAAAAATATAGAAGTAATATGGCTTCTGAGTTGTTCATAAAATATATATGAAATATATACGATATAAAAGCCTTAGGAATTAATTATTTTTAACCCCAATAGTGCCGTCACCATTCATATCTGTGTAGATAGTGGTACCTAAATTTGTGTTGCAAATAAGCTCATTTGTTACCAGTCTGTGCCACCATGTCAGGTAAAAAGTGGTCCAAATGCTTGGTACTTATTTCCTGTAGTGTTACTAGAAGACAAGTCATTTGTGTATTTCATTTTCTTCCGCTAAACCACCATGATATCTTCTGCTTTGGTAATGTCTTAAAAGTAATATAATTTATTCTTAAACAGTGTTAACTAATTCAGAAACAATTTTTGAAGAGGGGAAGTCTTTTAGGTGCGCCAGTGGACAGACAATGGACATTCCAGTATTTGCTTAGTGTTAATGAACAGCAAATTAATTTTAAAACAAGGCATCATAGACCTCTGTAGCTGCAGCCACTATGAGGCAATTCATTCTCATAATTTACAGTAGAAGTAGTTAAATGATACAAGTCTGGACTTTACACTTTGCTCTCCTCCCTCTTCCCGGGCATCTGCTCTATGTTCACATTAGAGGTTCCAATGCTGTTGAGTCACTGCTGGAAAGAAGGACCAGCTGAGCCGCTGAGAGAATTTCTTGAACTTCTGCAGTAAAATCTGCAAAGCTCAATGAGGGCTTGTTTTAAAGATAATTTGCTGCTTGGTAAGAATATGTGAACACTTGTGTTGCCATAGCCTAGATACATGTTTTCCAAGTTAAAATCCCTTCATCACACTAAAAAAATAGTTGCCAGTAAGTTTAGGCTTGATTTGAATGGTTTAGTTTATTTTTTGTTTGTAATTATTTATATTAGGAAATGTGATTTTTATGTTGTGTGTGTGTGTGTGTGTGTGTGTGTGTGTGTGTGTTGTACTTCTGTTATTAATAAATGTTAAAGAGCAAGACAGCTAAATCCAGCTGATACTTTGTCTGCAGTAATTATGCAAGATTAACATGAACCCACTTTTGGTCAGTGGCATGGTTTGTTGTAATTCATCTTAATGAGTGGTGTGCAGAGCAGCTGAATGCATCGGGCCATGTAACAGTCTTTTAGATGTAGATTTAAATCACTTCTGGCAAATGATTTCCTTACATCCCATCTGTCTTGTCTCTTTTTTAATTGACTGATTTGTTTACAGTGTTGAATGAATTCCTGAAATAAATCCGGCAGAAAATCTTTATCCTGTGTAACAACTCCTTTACATTTCGTTTACACGGTTTACAACCATCATTAAGCATTCTTTAAGATTCCATCCTTCAATGAATATGTTTTAGAAGCTTTTACTAATTGAGTTCATTAGTTACATAGTAGAATTTTAGTTACGTAGTGATTAGTTTGACCTTGTGGTCAGAAGTTGGATTTCTACCAGAATGTTATCTGCATGTTTGTATTCTTTCCCTGTGTTTGCATGAGTTGTTGCAGTTTCTTCCAGCTAGCTGGTAGAATAACTGTAACTTACCTTAAAAAATAAAATAAAAAACAATAAGCACAATTTGCACCCATTTTGACCATAAAATAACCCCAATGTGATTTTAGGAAAAATTAACTTTTTCTGAAAAATACTTTAAAAGAAGTATGAGTTTGTTTTTTTCCCCCATCATACTTGGGTGGATGCAGCATCTGTCCCCCAGTGCCTCTACACTGAGAATCAAGCAATTGAACATCGCCGATGGCTTGGTTCTCACACCTCCCCGAGCAGAGAGCTGCTGTCGGTCAGCATCTCTCCGCTCTCCTGCTCCACGCTCACTGGAACGCTGAGCTGTGGAGGGGTGGGGAGCGGCTGTCTTAAGCTCACAGCGGCTTGCTGAGAGGCTGAGACGGGTGTCAGTTCCTGTGACGTCAGCAGAGAGCGGACTTCAGACCGCTCTCTACTAAAAGCTGGTCACAGGAGTGCAAAACGAATTGCACCCCTGTGACCTATAGGAGAAGCCCAGCCAAACTAGCTTATACTGGACCTCTCCTTTAAAGAGAAACTGTGCACTGAAAGAGGTTTCCAAAAAAGGCAGTCAGAGGGCAAAAGACCAGTCACTGGTATTGTATTTTTATACAAATATTGTATGTGGTCTCCCTGTAGCCGATATTTCCACATTACTGCCTTACTATGCCTCTTTCTACACTGTGTCTGTGTAGAGTTAGCTATCTTGGTACAGGCAGGGATTTGCTTTTTTTATGTCAGAGCCTCCAGCAAGAACAGGGAGCAACACTGCAGTGACATAACCAAAATCTCAGGCGAAATTGCTTTGGAAAGGTACATTTTTCAGGGTACTGCATAGGCACAATTAAAATTTCAAAATTTCCCTTTCACTGCCACAAATTATTCTGGGAGTATGGTTTACAACATAAAATTTGCATATTAAATTCTTCCTTTATATTTAGGGAAGTTTAACAATCAGTTTGGAGTTTTTTTTTAAATTCATGCATGTCAGTTTTTATAAAGGATGTGGTACTTAGATTAAATTGCTTATTTTTTAAGGGGTAGATCAATGTGCAGTTTTCATGTACTCTGCAAACAAACAGGCATAATGTCATTGCTATATAATTTATTGAACTAAACTACAATTGTTATCTTGCCTAAAGACCAGACCTAATTTGTAAGGATGGCTTGCTGACTAGAAATTGTACCATCTGGTTGGCTTAGTAGACGTGGCACCAATATTCAAAAAAGGGCAGATATATATATACCTGAAAACTAAGACCAGTCAGCCTAACATCAATAGTTTGTAAACGGTTAGAATTGATAAGGAACCATGTCCAAGAATCTGCTGATGAAAATATTATCAGTAGTGACCAAGTTGGATTTATGAAGAACCATTCTTGCCAGAACAACCTTTTAACATGAAGAGGAAAGCTGTAATGTGGTTGGAAGAAGGCCTTTGGATGTAGTGTATCTGGATTTTGCTAAGATTTTTGATACAGTAACCCAAAAATGCTTAACGTTATAGTAAAGGTTAAACTTAAAGGTAAAAACAATCCTGGTATACTTACCTGCTGTGTGCAGTGGTTTTGCACAGAGCAGCCCAGATCCTCCTCTTAAATCTCCCACTGGTGTTCCTGGCTCTCCCCCCCCCCCCCCCGTTGGGTGCCCTATAGCAAACCACTTACTAAGGGGGCACTCATGCAGGCTCACTTCTGAGCCACATTGGCTTGCCCTCCCACTCCCTCCTCACTAGCTGTGATTGACACAGAAGCCAATGGCTCTCAATGCTTTCTGAGCCAATGAGGGAGAGCAGTGATGCTGCTTTCATGCACAGCACTGGATCGACGTCAGGCTCAGGTAAGTATAATGCATAGAATGCATTAAAGTATAAAACCACCTGCCTTTTTGAACCACTTTGAGTTACAAAATTAGGTCTTTTGGCATGTATGCGCTTCCATGTACCTGGATAAAAAACTGGTTGCAGGAGTGTGTCCTGGGGGTAGTGATTAATGGCATATTTTCAGAATAGTCTAAAGTAGTAAGCAGAGTCCCAGAGGGCTCAGTCCTGGGACCAATTCTGTTTAACTTGTTCATGAATTATATAGAGATTAGAGCTGCAGAATTAATTGTTAAAAAATCAGGTCTCATCCCCCCCCCCCCCCTTGTGATCTTAACAAAGCATTTTCCCGATTTATATGCAGAGTTCTCTACTCACAGCTGACAGCTGTCTTAAAAAACGCCAATCAGCCTGCCAAGTTTTTGACAAGATCTCTTATGCCGCGTACACATGACTGGACTTTCTGGCAGACTAGGTCCGACGTTTTTTCCGGCGGACTTTCTGAACGGACTAGAATAAGGAGGTCCATAGCCAGTAGCCAATAGCTGCCCTAGCATCGGCTTTTGTCCGTCGGACTAGCATACAGACGAGCGGATTTCTCGATAGGAACTGGTTCCGGCGGAAAATTTTTAAACATGTTCCATTTCTAAGGTCCGTCTGATTTTTCGACGGCAAAGGTCCGATGAAGCACACACATGATCGAATTGTCCGGCGGATTCGTTCCGTCGGACCTTTGCTGACGAAAAGTCTGGTCGTGTGTACACGGCATTAGACAGAGATAAACATAAACATTGTAACACGTAGTCCTTTTAGATCAAAGGAATGAACTCCGGTCTGTAAATGAGGGAAGTTTAACCACTTAAAGAAGTAAACCCTGATGGGTTTTATTTCCTCTTTGTTCCCCTGCAATGTAAAAGCATAATGGGCTAGTATGCAATACATACTAGACCATTATGTGGTACTTACCTGCAAACAAAGCCTACGCTGCCCCTGCTGGTGGCTGCATCCATCTTCGCCCCTCTTCTTTCCGGGGCTGGGGACTCTGGCTCTGTGACTGGCCCTGGAGCCATGTGACGTCACTCCCGCACTTGCATGCGGGAGCCGTCAGTCATGGCACTTGCGTGTGAAGAAATGGCACAGAGGGTCATATCTTCACAGCACATGCAGTGATGACATCATCAGCACAGTGTACAGCAAATACCTCCTAAACTGCGCATGTTTAGGAGCTATTTCCACTACCTATAGCTGAGCCTTATTCTAGGCTTACCTATAGGTAATAAAAGATGGGTGGACCTATTTGAGACCATTTGGTTGGAGAGTGACACCTGTGATGTTTGGCCGTTTCTCGGATTCTACCCACACTGAGTTGGAGAATGGAATGTCTGATGCTCACTTTTATCTGACTTCTGGTAAGCAGATTTGACTCACTTGGGTGACGTGTGCTCCTTTCTACATGTTCTGGAAGTGGTGGAAGATTTTTTCTCTCATCATATAGTTTCTCTGCAAAGAATGAACTTTAATACTATTAAGCGCTGCATATTGGACTATATTTACCTATAGGTAAGTCACAATCAGAGGTTTATAACCACTTTAACCGCTTCCCGACCGCCTCCTGTAGATATACGTCAACAGAATGGCACGGGCAGGCAAAAGCACGTACCTGTACGTCCCCTTTAATTTGCCTGCCCGGGGGGCACGCGCGCGCGACCCGGTCGGGAGCTCCGTGACCACGGCCGCGGGACCAGCGGACCCGATCGCCGCTGGTATCCCACGATCGGGTTACGGAGCTGAAGAACTGGGAGAGGTCTATGTAAACAAACCTCTCCCCGCGCTTCCTACACTGACTGTCAGTGATCGGCGGTTCCCTGTCATCGGGAACGCCGATCAATGACTTCAGACGTACAGCCACGCCCCCCTACTGTAAAAAAAAAACACAACACGTCACACTGACTCCTCCCCGCCCCCTAGTGGTTAACCCCCTAACTACAACTGTCATTTACATAGGAATCAGTGCTATTTAAATAGCAGTGATTGCTGTATAAATGACAAATGTCCCAAAAATGTGTCAAAAATGTCCGATGTGTCCGCCAAAATGTCGCAGTCACAATAAAAATCGCTGATCGCCGCCATTACTAATAAAAAAAAAATATTAATAAAAATGCTATAAAACTATCCCCTATTTTGTAAACGCTATAACTTTTGCGCAAACTAATCAATAATCGCTAATTGCGATTTTTTTTTTACCAAAAATATGTAGAAGAATACGTATCGGCCTAAACTGAGGAAAAAAAATGTTGTTTTTTTATATATTTTTTGGGGATATTTATTATAGCAAAAAGTAAAAAATATTGCATTTTTTTCAAAATTGTCGCTCTATTTTTGTTTATAGCGCAAAAAATAAAAACCGCAGGGGCGATCAAATACTACCAAAATAAAGCTCTATTTGTGGGAAAAAAAGGACGCCAATTTTGTTTTGGAGCCACGTCACATGACCGCGCAATTGTTAGTTAAAGCGACGCAGTGCCGAATTGCAAAAAGGGGCCTGGTCCTTTGGCTGCCAATTGGTCCGGGGCTGAAGTGGTTAAAGACTAAACCATTTTCTGACATTTGTTGCTTACAAGTTAAAATCAGTATATTTTGCTAGAAAATTACTTAGAACCCCCAAACATTATATATAATATGTATACATAATTTTTAGCAGAGACCCTAGAGAATGAAATGGCAGTTTTTGCAATATTTTATGTCACACTGTATTTGCACAGCGGTCTTACAAGCACAATTTTCTGGGAAAAAAACACACTTTAATGAATTAAGAAAAAACTAAACAGTAAAGTTAGCCCAATTTTTTTGTATAATGTGAAAGATGATGTTACGCTGCGAGAATCGTGATCTTTATTCTAAGGAAAAAAAATTGATTCTCATTTTGGCCAGAATTGTGCAGCTCTAATAGAGATTGGAATAATAGTAAAATCTCAGTGTTTACTGCTGTTACAAAGCTAAGCAGGGAATTAACATCCCAACAGGTTATAGCAACTTTACAAGAAGACTTCGTTAAAATCGGAGGTGGGCAGCTGTATGGCAGATGAGGTTTGATGTAGGAAAAAAGTAAGAGCTAAAATATGCATGCAAGTTACACACTAGTGGGAGAACCTCTGGGTGAAGAATGGAAAGGGGTCCTGGTAGGTCAGACTCAATAATAGCATGCAAGGCCAGCAGACTATTGTATTAGTATGCATTAAAAAAGGTATTTACTCAGAAGATAAAACTATAATTCTACCACTTTATGAAACTCTGAATTGGTGGTATCTTAAGTATGCTGTCAAGTTCTGGTCACCAATCCCCTGGAAGGATGTGTTTGAACTGCAGAGTCCAGAGAAGGGCTACTAGGCTAATAAGGGGTTTGGAGGACCTCCAGTTATGAGGAACTTCTACAAGCATTACATGTATTCTCCCTGGAGAAGATATGCTGAAGAAGTGATATACAAATCTTTCAATGGTGACTCCAGCATTGGGAGATAACTATTTATTAAAAGTCTAAAAAAAAGATACACAGCCACATAAAAAAGTTGGATGAGAAGTGGTTAAATCTCAAACTCTAAGGGGTTCTTTACAGTTAGAGCAGTAAGGACATGGAACTGCATGCAACAGTGTGTGGATAAATTCAAAAAACTTAGATGGGTTTCTTAGCAAGCACAATGTACATATGGAAAATATGCACAAATGCTCACACAGGTTGAACTAGATGGACTTGTTTCTTTATTTTACCTTACAAACTATGTAAAAAATAAAAGTGAAATATCCAAATATCGGTTTTGTTCATTTGTATTTTTCTCTTCTTCTCATCTTACTCAACCTTTAGAGTAGTATTTGGCAACTGTAATGGTATTGCAATGGTAGATTATGTCCAGAAGGCCGTTCTGTTGAATCTTGGCACAATTGAACTATATGGCTCAAATGACCCATACCAGAGGCAACCACGCTCTCCACGCAAAACGCGGCAACCCTCAGGAGGTAAGGATGTTTAATGTTTTATGCATAAAGTTATCAATTCTATATTCTGGTGTGGGGAATGGGAAATGTTTGTTTGCAGTGTTTTAAGATTCTTGAGTAGTTGTCACCATTTATTAGTGCCCATTTTTATTGTCTAAATGTTTTTAGTTGTTTCAACATTTCTCGTATCAAAGTGTGCTTTTTCCTTGAGACATCTCATTTCAGACCGTGTCTTGTATGATCCTAAATGTAGTGATTTTTTTTTTTTGTCCATGCTGCCTTTCTATGTTGTAAAAATGCCAAACTAGTGTTTTTTTGGGGCTGCCTGCTGTCCTCAGTCCTTTATAGAGCTCGATAGTCTAAAATTCTAAATTAATGAGGCTCCATCTGTTCTCCAGTTGATGCTTAAGGAAATATTTGATGGCTTCTTTCTCTGGGATTAAATGCCAGTTTAATTGTTACTGTAGATTAGGTGCTAAAATATTGTCCTGCAATTAAGGTGAGGTCCCTTGAATATTAGTTGAACTCCAGGCAAATAAAAAAATTAAAAAATAATCCAGCTCTGTACTCATTCAAATGTAAGCATCTAAATTTAATTTAGTATCAGCCTCCTGCAGTGCACTGTACATCAAAGCTCAAACTGGAAAAGTGAGAAGCAGCGCTTGTGTTAAACATGGACCAGACTGATTAGAAAAAAAAACATTTTAGGAACTTTTTAGTTGCGATAGAGACAAGACCTGTATCTATTGCTTTAAGTGACAGCAAACAGCAGTTTAGTAAAAATCTATTCAAGAATATATTCACTAAAAGTGTGTGTGTGTGTGTGTGTGTGTGTATGTATGTATGTGTGTGTGTGTGTGTGTATATATATATATATATATATATATATATATATATATATATGTGTATATATATATGTGTGTGTGTGTGTGTGTGTGTGTGTGTGTATATATATATATATATATATATATATATATATATATATATATATATATATATATATATATATATATATACATATATATAGAGAGAGAGAGATATGGATATCTTTTTTTTTTTTTTTCATAAATTTACAGGGTGATTTAGTGGCTGTGTATGGATTATTTTTGGAGAATAAAGATATTTAATGTCACTTTAACAACCGAGAAATATCAGGTATTTTTTGCCCTGCCAAACAGGTATTTGCTGTGCAGTAAAGCTGTATAAATGTCTGGATTGGATGGACAAATACAAATCTTTTGGCAAAACGGTTTCCTTATTTGCACTTCATCTGTGTATTTAGTGGTTTAAGTTTAACCACTTGCTTACTGGGCACTTTAACCCTCCTCCTGTCCAGACCAATTTTCAGCTTTCAGCGCTGATGCACTTTGAATGACAATTGCGCGGTCATACAACACTGTACCCAAATTAAATTTTTATCATTTTTTTTCCCACAAATAGAGCTTTCTTTTGGTGGTATTTGACCACCTCTACGGTTTTTATTGTTTGTAAAAAAAAATAAAAATAGACCGGCCCCTTACTCGGATCAGTGATCACCCGAGGCTGCTGACTCCCCGCTGATTTTGAAAAGTTCCTTGGTGTGGGCCTTTTTGGACATGTGTGGAGCAGATTGCTGTTTGTGACCTATGTCTGAAGCGGATCAAGCATGGCCACAACAGCAGCCGCTTGGGCACCACATGCTTGACCAGACATATGACGCACCTCCCATGCAGTCTTTTTCCCGTATACTATATTTGAGATTTAATATCTCTCAGATATGATTTGGGTTAAATGAGAGTTCTTTGACCATGAGCGAAAGCTTTAACACAAATACAACATTTATTGGTGAGTCTAATACACAACCATCTATCTATAGTCTACACCAAGGAAGAAAATATTAGGTTCAAATAAGATAATTACATGAAGGAATACAGAGTATATTCCTGAAAACATTAATCTGCAAACATATTTAGCTACAAGTAAAATGCAGACCATTCCCATAATTACCCTGTGCACCAAGGTTCCATTCTGATGGTTGCTCTCCCATAAAAGTGTGCGTTTCCCTTCCATCTAGTCTGTGTATATCATTACATGATGATGCCTCATTGGTTGGCAGAACGTGGCTTTGATTGGTGAGTTTCCCTATTCCAGGTTAAGGACTGGCTACATCTACAATCACTATACTTTGCATAAGTCACCCCCCTTTAATGCAAATCCTTGTGACTTTTCTGAGCAGGAGCTTAACTTGAATTTTCCCTGGAAGTTAAGTATTGATTACGGATTGGCCTCCCTTCATTGCATATCCCATTATGGGATCCTTTTAAGTGAGTGTGTATAAAACAATGAGGTTTGGATCCCATTGTATACACAAGCCTAGGCACCAACTTGTCTGGTCTACCAGAGATTTCTGTGAAGATAATATGTTATGCCCTACATAGATAAAAGGTAAATTAAATATATTAATTAAATTAAATATATTCCAATATTTTACAGCTATTAATGTAGATTTCACAAGTCCGTTGGCAACAGCACTTGAAAGACCCACATCAAAGAAAAAGGCGGACTTCTCCTTTCTCCTCACCTGGGATCTCCAACCCTACTCCAGTCCTCTCGAAAACCTGCACTGAGAGGAATGAAGGTATAGCAATAGGTGTCCCAAGTACTTGCAGCCAATCTGCTAGCAGTACACCACCATCTGATTTTAGCAGGCAAATTTCCCTACCCCAGTTGCTAAACCGTAAAAAGAAATTTGGTCCCAGCCATCCACATGCTCACAGTCTGAATGCTAGCTTGAATGCCAGCTTGGCCAAATTGCTAGTACTGCAACTACTGCCTTTTCAGCTGGTACTCTGCCCCCTTTCGTGAATTTGTGGAATGTGCTGTACCTCAGTTGCAGGTTCCAAAACACCATTTTTTTTCATGGAAGGCCATTCCAGCTCTCTACTGGCATGTAGAAGGCAATGTTTTTGTCTTGGACAGGGCGGTGAACAGTAAGGTGTATATTACTGCAGACTCATGGTCTAGCAGCCATGGGCAGGGATGTTACCTTTCCTTCAGGGCGCACTGGGTAACTCTGCTGGCAGCTGATAAGGATGCAGGACAGGGTTCAGTATTGTTGGCGCTTGTTCCGCCACCATGCCTCCAAAATGCTAGGGATGATTCTGCCACAGCTCCCTCCTCCACCCCCTCCTCTTCTGCTTCCTCTATGGCCTCTTCTGCAGATTTTTTCTCTGAACCAGCGGTGCTCCGTAAGCGTTCAAGGGGCTACGCAAGCACTCAGGCAAAAAGATGCCATGCGGTGCATGAGTTACATGGTAGGTGAGGTTGAAAAAAGACACAAGTCCATCAAGTCCAACCTATGTGTGGGATTATATGTCAGTATTCCATTGTATATATGTTGCGGTCGTTCAGGTGCTTATCTAATAGTTTCTTGAAACTACCAATGCCCCCCCGCTGAGACCACATGGAATTCCACATTCTTGCCGCTCTTACAGTAAAGATCCCTCTACGTAGTTTAAGGTTAAACCACTGCTTAGGGGACAGGAGCCACACTGGGGCAGAGGTTATCAGCTCTGCAGGTGCAGGCTCAGAGGTGGTTGACACCACGCCAGCTTCAGCCAAGAACAGTTGTATGCGACAGTGGCACCAACCTTCTCTCTGCCCTCGGACAGGGACACTTGACCCATGTTCCATGTTTGGCACACATCCTGAATTTGGTGGTGCAACAGTTCTTGAGCAGGTACTCAGGCTTACAAGATCTGAGGCAGGCCAGAAAAGTCTGTGGTCATTTCCAGCAGTAATACAATGCCAGTGCTCGGCTGGCTGACATTCAAAGGGAATGCAACCTGCCCACCAACCACCTCATTTTGTGACATGTCCATCAGGTGGAAGTCAACGCAGCATAGGGCCATCAATGAGTACCTGTGTGAGTATGGCACCAGGACAAAGTCAGGGGAGCTTGGCTTCTTTTCACCACGCCAGTGGCTACTGATCAAGTATGCATGCACTGTCCTGTCACCATTTGATGAGGCCACAAGGATGGTGACCAGCGACAATGCATGCATCAGTGATACTGTCCCTATTGTCTTCCTGTTGGAGCACATGCTTCATAGAATAATGGACAGGGCACTTGAGACAGAACAGTGTGAGGAAGAGGAGGACTTCCTTACCTCTCAAGGCCCTGTTTATCCAGATATTCCTGCAGGCCCGCCAAACACACAGGAAGAAGAGGAGGAGGAGGATTGTGTCAGCATGGACGTGGAGGAGAACACTCAGCAGCAGTCTTCAAGGGATGGTTTTCAGTCCTCAGAAACCCAAGGAGTTGTACGTGGCTGGGAGGAGGTTGTTGCGGATCATGTGACCCAGAGGACTCAGAATCGAATGCCTCTGCAAACTTTCGCAGGCTTTGCAGAATCAGGGAGGCCATGCAGCATAAGGACCCTAGGATTTGTGGTATCAAAGAGAAGGAATCATTACTGGCTGGCAACCCTTCTTGATCCATGTTACAAGGGTAAGGTTGCAGAACTCATCCTGCCTTCGCAGAGGGAGCAGAGGATAAAACATCTTCAGGAGGCCTTGAAGAAAGGTTTGTGCAATGCATTTCCAGACCCTGGGAGGTTACATTTTCCTGGTGCTGGACAACGTGTTGCTGGGGCTTCTGTCAGGTCACCTGAGGCCAGGTGACAGATGCACACGGTTGGGGTCCGGAGTGCACCGCAAAGGTACTTGACCCTACAGCTGACTGCTGCAGATGGGAGTCTAGGTGGTTAAGGAAGGCAGGTCCGCTGGAACACCAACACGGATCCCACAAGGGCTAGAGCGTAAGATTCCCCAGGACGCAAAGTCTAATGCCCCATACACACGGTCAGAAATTCCGACGGAAAATGTCCGATCGGACCATGTTGTCGGAAAATCCGGCCGTGTGTGGGCTCCATCTGACTTTTTTCCGTCGGAATTTCTGACAGACAAAATTTTAGATCCTGCTCTCAAATTTTTCGACAACAAAATCCGATCAGACTTTTTCCGATCGTGTGTAGAGAATTCCGACGGACAAAGTGCCACGCATGCTCAGATCAAATTACGAGACCAAATCTTTTGGCTACTAGCCTCTACGTAGTACCGTCGTACGCAACGAACGTCACCACGTTCAGAATGATCGGATTTTCCGACAACTTTGTCCGACCGTGTGTATGCAACACCAGTGTCGGACAAAATCCATCGAAAAAAATCTTACGGATTTTGTTGTCGGAATTTCCGACCGTGTACGGGGCATAAGAGCCAGCAGGTGTTCACCAGAGCCTCTAGTGGTGAGGAGGGACTGGGCTGCAACTGACTCCAGGTCGCAACCCCCAGGGTCTCCCAGCTCACTCCCACAGTAGGCTACAGGAGGACAGAGATAGTAAGGGAATAAGCCAAAGGTCGGGGCGACTAGTAAACAAGGATAAACATAGAACACGCCAAAGTTCAGGGTCACAAGCAGGCAGGGATAGTCGAGAACAAGCCAAGATCGGTAACTGGAATCAGATGTAGAAAACACAGCAAGATGCACACGGAAGCTTAACACGCAAAGGTTGATCAGCAAGGCAGGCTTGCAGAGCACAGGTTAATATAGAGTTCCCTGATAGGGGTTGGGGTGGAGCTATGCTTTGAGAAGAGATTTAAGTAGCCAGGTGAGAGTGGCTGGCCTCTAAAGGTGAACACATGGAGGAGAGGTAAGCTGACAGACAAAGATTACTGCATAACCATGACAGCTTTGTTCAGTCAGAGGAAGAGCAGTGGATTAGGTGGCCGGCTGACCGATGCCTTTAGACAATTTTTCAGTCCGCAGCGTCAAGGTCTGATCAGTTCAAGCAACCATCGCCAGCGTCTGCATTAAATGGTGCAGGAATATCTAGGGGCAAGAGCAGACTTTAAGACCTTTCCAACAGAGCATCCACTGGGTTACTGGGTCTTGAGGATGGACCACTGGCCAGAACTTGCTCAATATGCAATTGATCAACTGGCCTGTCCTGCATCCAGCGTTCTTTCTGAATGCACATTCAGTGCTGCTGGAGGGTTTGTGTGCCTGTCCAGACTCCCTTGATAGGCTCACATTCATAAAAATGAATCAATCTTGGATCAGCAGCAGCTATCAAGCACCTGATGCTGATGTAACTGCTTGATTTTTTCTTTGTATGTGGGATCCCTTGAAGACTGCCAATGCTGAGTGACTATCCTATTCCTCCTCAATCCTGATGATGCTAGCTTCCAACAATATTTTTGGTTTAGGGCACAACCACCACTGCCTGAGGCCCAATTTTTCTGTCCCTGTTTAACAGGGGCATGTAATTACAATTTCTGATCTAATATTACAGTGTTGTGGCGGCACCACCTCCAAAGGCCTAATTTTTCTGCCCCTGTCCCAGCAGCAGAAAAAAAGGACAATCGTGCTCCCACGGCTACCTGCAGAAGATGTACCATGTCCATGACCAGCACTGTGGACTGTACACACAGAGCCTGCTTGCCCTCTTTTAGTGGCCTGTGAGTGTCTGCCTCTCCTTAGTGGCCTTCCGGACATGATGGGGATTTTGTTTTGCAACACCACACTACACTGTATTGTGTACTGTGTACACCACCAGAAAAGTAGTAGCAACTGCACTATTGGTGCACGGTATTGTGTACACCACCAGAAGCCTAATAGCAACTATGGGTGCACTGTATGTATTGTGTACTGTGTACACCACCAGAAAAGTAGTAGCAACTGCACTATGGGTACACGGTACTGTGTAAACCAACAAAAGTGTAATAACTATGGGTGTACTGTATTGTGTACACCACCAGAAAAGTAGTTGCAACTGCACTAAGGTTGCACAGTATTGTGTACACCACCAGAAGTCTAATAGCAACTATGGGTGCACTGTATGTATTGTGTACTGGGCACACCACCAGAAAAGTAGTACCAACTGCACTAGGGGTGCACAGTACTGTGTAAACCGCCTGAAGTATATTAGAAAGAGTACTCCAGGAACGGCCTGCAGTGAGATCTAGCTAAACTGTATGCAGTGGAGATGTTATGTTATATTGCACCAGTACACTAGACCTTCTCAACTGCAACTAGACCTCTGCAAACGTGCCTAAGATTCACCCGGAGACAAAAGTGTTGATTATCAAGAGGCTGAAGATCAGATCCACTGCTGATGTGGCAGACACCTTCAATGTGTCTCAGCATCAAGTTCAGAGGATAATAAAAAGATTTGAAGAGACTGGAGATGTTTTGGACAAGGCCAGGTCAGGCTGACCCTGCAAGACAACTGCTCGAGAGGACCGTTGGTTGGCTCGAAAATCCAAGGCCAGCCCATTTTCCACTGCAGCAGAGCTCCACCTGACCTGGTCACCTGAAGTCCCTGTGTCAACCAGAACAGTTTGTCGGATTCTCTCTCAAAATGGCCTCCATGGTCGAATCAGTGCCCATAAGCCAGCACTAAACAAAAGACAATTGTAAAACCGTGTGGCATTTGCCAAGGGCCACAGCTTGCTAAAAGGATGGACTCTGGAAAAGTGTCAGAAGGTGGATTTTTCACCACAGTCACCGCAAATATTGCAGGAGACCTACTGGAACCCGCATGGAGCCGAGATTTACCCAGAAAACAGTGAAGTTTGGTGGAGGCAAAATCATGGTCTGGGGTTACATCCAGTATGGGGGTGTGCGAGGGATCTGCAGGGTGGAAGGCAACATCAATAGTCTAAAATACCAAGAAATCTTAGCTACCTCTTATATTCCCAATCATAAAAAAGGCCAAATTTTGCAGCAGGATGGTGCTTCATCGCATACTTCCATCTCCACATCAAAGTTCCTTAAGGCAAAGAAGATCAAGATGCTCCAGGATTGGCCAGCCCAGTCACCAGACATGAACATCATTGAGCGTATGTGGTCTAGGATGAAAGATGAAGCATGGAAGATGAAACCAAAGATCATTGATGAACTGTGGGAGGCATGCAAGACTGTTTTCTTTGCTATTCCTGATGACTTCATCAATAAATTGTATGAATCCTTGCCAAACCGCATGGATGCTGTCCTTCAAGCTCATGGAAGTCATACAAGATATTAAATTTGGATCTCACAGCACCACTACTTAATTTTCTGTCATAATTTTGGATTTTCAGTAAAGTTGTTCAATTTCTGTATAGGCGACAAAACTTTTGTCTTGCCAAACTTTTAGTTTTAGTCTTGATTAAATGATAACTCTTTTTTCAGTGACACTAATTTATTTCAGTGCATTAAACATCATTTGGGAGGGATTTAGCTTTTCATATGAGCTATTTCTAACACCAATTGATTCATTAAAAGTCAGGTTAATAGCTAGAGTTTCTATAAAATAGAGAAGTGACAAGACTTTTGTCAGGGACTGTATATTAAATACACTGAATCACCTGCCTGCCTGAAGTACATTAGAAACAATACACCAGGAACAGACTGCAGTCAGAGCTAGCTAAACTGGATACAGTGGATATATATATATATAATATATATATATATATATATATATATATATATATATATATATATATATATATATATATATATATATACATACACACACACACACACGAGACTGACTGTGTGTGTGTGTGTATGTATGTATGTATGTGTGTGTATGTGTATATATATATATATATATATATATATATATATATATATATATATATATATAAAAAATACACTGCAGCTAACTGGCTAATCTGCCTGCCTGCTCAATCTAAATGACACTCTCTCTCTCTGTCCACACCAAAGACACACTATATGAGGCCGACGTGCAGGCGGCCTTTTATAGTGTGGGGCGTGGACTTAGTCACCCTGCCTTTGGCCAACTATGGCTCTCTTAGCTGAGGGCGCTGTGATTGGCCAAAGCATGCAAGTCATCGTGCATGCTCTGGCCAATCATCAAACAGCAAAGCACTGCGCTCCCACCATAATGTTCGGTTTTCGACGAATGGGCGAACAGCCAATGTTCGAGTCAAACTCATGGTCGACCCGAACAGAAAAAGCTCATCCCTATTATCCATGTACCATTCTCAAGCCCTTTGGCTGTATACATCTGTAAATAAGAGTTTGCAGCATTTCATAAGAGTTCAGCAAGCCTGTTTCATTTGCTAAAGTGTCATTGTTATGTTATAGGAATATCCACCAATATATGTTTACCAAGTGGAAAGCATAATATATTTGTATATTGGGTAAAGCTAGACCGCATTTAGATAAAAGGGTGCAGAAGTGTTTTTGGAGATGAGATCCTCTAATAGAAAATGAGAACCAATCGTTTTATGTGTTTTTTTAGGAATGTACATAAGAGAATTGGCTAGGATATATAGAAAGCAAGAGAATTTTTTTTTTTAATAATGTCACCATTAAATTTAACAGCAACTTGGTTCCATGAGGGGACATCCATGATCTTGGGATTTGGCTATGGCAGGATTAAGGTTGTTTTCTATGCACTGAGTTTTTTTTACAAATCTAGAACCTGAATGATGTGCTACTGCTATTTTAGTTTGAGTTTGTGTTTCCGAGTAAAGTGCGACCCTCCTCAGAATAGACAAACATGTTCCAAAGTGACCACGTCTTGGAATATCGTTCTTGTTGATTCCGAACTGTTAAGATTAGGTCTTCAAATTTATTGATTTGCTCTTCTTTCCTGAGCCACATCCCGATAGTCGGGGATTGTGGGGTTTTTCACATCAGCGGAATGCATGAGTTGGCCACGTCAAGGAGGTGCCGAATTATTGAATTTTTTTTTTTTGTAGGAATTGGCGGGGTCTCCGACGTGGAGAAGGAAAGGCCGGGTTATCCGGAATATGCCTGTCTGAGAATTTCTGTGCAATATTTTTGACCGCTGACCAAAATTGTGTTATGACAGGGCATGTCCAAAAGACATGTACCCCATTCCTCTTGGCATCTCCAACATCTATCCGAAGTTGCGGGGAAAATTTTGCTTAGTCTCGCTGGTGTCCTATACCACCTGGTTAAAATGTTAAAATTGGTTTCTTGCGTTTTCGTGCAGATTGATGATTTATATGTGAAATGGAGGATGCGTTTTTTGTTGCAGACTAAACGTGCAATTCAAATCTCTCGTTCTCAAACAGTAATGCAGCTTAGGGGGTGATCAGAAGAGTATACATGCTCGAGAGCGCGTAATACTGCTATCCTGATTTGTAGTATGGCTGAGAACAAATGCCTCGCTTTCACATAGCAAACCCCTTTCTGATTAGGGAAGTCCAATTTATGGCAGAGCCGGTCTCTCTTGCTATCCTATAGACATGCATTCTGTTGTCATTCTGGAAACTTCACACAGAAATGACAAACTGAGCTGCTATTGCTCTGTAACTTGTTTAAAATGGCTTCCTGCTGTCCAGCAGAGCTGAGGATGACCGCAATTAAAGCAGGACAGACGTATAGAGACAGGAACGCGTCTGTCTAAGGGCCAGTTCACACTGCTGCGTGGTGCGAGATCACATGTGATTCGCACTGCAGTGCAAATCGCATGCGATGTCTGTGCAATGCGAATTCAGACATACAGATAAATTCTGACCAAACTCGCACAGGACCTTTTTTTGGTTCTCAGCAGAATCGGATCATATGGGTGTGAACACCCATGCAATCCGACTCCTGTCCAAATTTGCAGATCGCACTGCGATATGCGAACTGATTTGGGGGCGATTAACTTTTTAATTGACACTCCCAGCAGTTTGCATAGGGCACTGTAAACTTCCGCCAGGAGACATGCAATCCGGGAACCCCCCAGTGGATTTGCAGGGTTCCCGCATAGCAGCAGTGTAAACCGGCCCTAATTCCTGAAACCATGAATCCTGTATTTTCTACTGCTGCAACAAACTAAAGGCTGCTGACCCGGTCCCTTTGGGATCGTCCAAATATTATTGTATTGTGTCACATTTTGCAAAGTAATTTTTTTATATATTGATTAGACCATACAATACCCTAGACAAAAATATTTGTAAATCATATAAAGTGCGTAAGATTTTTGCACAATAATGTATATCCAGATATCGGTATCTGTGAAGTTATGCCATTGCATAAAGGAGGCCATTTAAAGTAGACTGCAGCATCCAACTTTAATAGTATCAAATGTTGGCTCTACATAATGTTTCGTTAAGGTTCATAACAGCCCGACAATTAGTTGTTTTTGGTGAAATGGTTTTAGGTTCTGAAAACAAGTGTAAAAAATTGTGTTCCCCATATTCCCTGATCCTAAATCTTAGGCTTACCTTCTTTCACCATAACACTTAAAGCTGAGCTTTTTAGGCTGGGCTTCTCCTATGGGTCACAGGAGTGCAAACCATTTTGTACTCCTGTGACTCGTTTTCAGCAGAGAACGGTCTGAAGTCCTCTTTATGCTGACGTCACTGCAATCAGTCGAGGCAGCGTGTCATCCCGACTTCCGAAGTCTGGATCCCCCCAGCTGCCTTGACTGATGACAGTTTCAGCCTCTCAGCGAGCCTTTGAGATGGCCACTCCCTGCCCCTCCACAGCTCAGCACTCCAATGAGCATGGAGGAGCAGAGCAGAAGAGATGCTGACTGACAGACAGCATCTCTCCGCTCGGGGAGGGGAGACAACCGAGCCATCTGCGGTGTTCGCTGGCTCGGTTCTCAGTGCAAAGACGCCGGGGCACAGCTGCAGCATCGGTCTGATGCTGCATCCACCTAGGTAAGTATGAATATAAAAAAAACATACTTCTCTTTTAAAGTAGAACTATAGACAAAACTTTTTGGATTTTTTAACCGTTAGCCAACCAGCTGCCGCAGTTATACTGCGGCAGGTTGGCAAGGCTGCACAAATCGACGTAGGTATACGACGACTCTTTAAGACACTATTGCAGGCACGCGCCCGCAGTGCGTCCCTGAAGCCGATGCGCGTGCCCGGTGGGCGCAATGTCCGCCGGGCACCCACGATCGCTCGTGACAGAATGAGATTGGGGATCTGTGTGTTTAAACACACAAATGCCGGTTCTGTCAGGGGAGAGGGGACAGATTGTGTGTTCCTACTAAGTAGGATCAATGATCTGTCTCCTCCTCTAGTCACTCCCATCCCACACCGTTAAAACACACAGTGAGGAAACACATTTAACCCCTTGATCGCCCCTAGTGTTAACCCCTTCCCTGCCAGTGACATTTATACAGTAATCAGTGGCTATTTTTAGCTCTGGTCGCTGTGTAAATGTCACTAGTGTCAAGTGTCCGATCTGTTCACCACAATGTCACAGATCGCCGCCATTACTAGTGTAAAAAAAAATATTTACATAAATCTATCCCCTATTTTGTAGATGCTATAACTTTTGCAAATCAATATATGCTTATTGCGTTTTTTTTTTTTTTTTTTTGTAGCAAAAATATGTAGAAGAATACATATCGGTCTAAACTGATGAAGAAATTTGTTTCTTTTTTGGATATTTATTATAGCAAAAAGTACAAAATATTGTGTTTTTTTTTTCAAAAGTGTCACTGTTTGTTTTTTTTTTTTGTTTATAGCGCAAAAAATTAAAACCATAGAGGTGATCAAATACCCCAAAAGAAAGCTCTATTTGTGGGGGAAAAGACATCAATTTTGTTTGGGTACAATGTCACAAGACCGTGCAATTTTCAATTAAAGCGACGCAGTGCCCTATCGCAGAAAAATTACCTGGTCAGGAAGGGGGCAAATCGCAAGGTGGTTAAGGTTTATTTTTGCCATCTTTGTCCCATTGGGGAGATTTCCCTTTTATTTCCTGTCCCATAGCCAAACAGGATGTGAGAGGAAATCCCTGCAAATTAGGAGAAATCTCTTGGGTACACCCAGGCCACTAGAACTAGAATAGAGTGACTCTCCCTGACGGGGACACACAGCAAATAAAAAATGACAGGTGTTCTAACACATCTTCCCTCTATCCAAAACTAAAAAAAGTAAAAAAAAAAAATGCCTTTAGTTATACTCTCTACTATACTAAGGCCCTTCGCATACTAGCACTGTTACCAGACACACATGTAAGACACATTGCAGTATAGCAAACTTATCACCAATGAATGAACTTCTGGCATAAAATGCAATAAACATGGACCTAAAGCAAATGACAACAACATACTGCAGATTGATCAGCATATACTACACTGAGGCTCTATTTTTGAATGAATTGGAATGCAGTGCAATGCACAGAGTAGTCATTACTATGCAATGCATTAAGGTATGGTAAATCACAATTTTGTATTGTCATCACAAAAGGGTGTGAACGGGCCTAAGGAAATACTTGAGAACTTTAATGCACTGAAAAACTTACTAAAACAAGCAGCAATGTGTTTTGATGCTTTTTCAATAATTTCAGTGGAAACTGTGACTGGACCTTAACAATTAACCTGACCCCTAAAATGAACACTCAAACCATACTTTTAAGGCTCAATGCACACTAGCGTTTTTCATAAGCTCAAAAAAAACTAGAAAAACGATGGATGAAAAATGCTGATAGTAGCATTTTAAAAGCATTTAGAAGCTTTTATGAGCATTAACATTTTATTAGCGTTTTTGCAGTACATGAAGCAAAAAAATATATAGAAAAAAGCTGTTAGGAGATTTTAGTAAAATTTAGAAGCAGTTAGGAACATTTAGGTGTCTGTAGGATCACTCAGCATTTTTTTCTGCAGGAGAAACACTCCAAAAAACTCTGCAAAATCCATTTTATTCCTGCTCCTAGACACTGAAGCTCAAAACATGCTAACAGCCTAAAGTAGTGTGCATGGGCACATAGGATAACACTATGTAGCTTCTAGAAGCAGGAAAACATGCTAATAACAGCTTCTAGGAGCTTAAAGAAAACGCTTGTGCGCAAAAGTCCTCCTTTTGCAAAATATGGGTGTAACATGGTATAAAAGGTAGAGTTTGTCCTTCAACCCTGCTCCTTAAAATGTAAGCTTAACCAGACCCAAACCTTAACCTAACACTTAAAAATTAACCCTCAGCTCATAACCCTAAAGATTTAATTCAACACCTAATTTCCTACATCCTATACTTAAAGCATTTAACTTAAACCCTAAAAAAAAAAGAAAGAAAAAAAAATGGATCCTGTTACTTTAAAGCATGTTATATAGCACAGTGCTTGTGCTGTGTATTTTGGTCCCCTGTACCACCTGAAAAACCTGGCTGATCCTGCCTGGTTCTGCCATCTGCTCTGTAAACTGAATAAACCATGGTTTATCATGGCTGCTGAGCTCTGACACTGTCACCGGTTGACGTGCTTCCGTCATCTGCTCTCCTCTCTGCTCTCCCCGTCCCCTCCCTGCCTGTCAGCTAGTGACAGTACCAGCCCCTCCCCTCCTGCTGCTGAAATTACAGCATAAATTACACTCAATCCCCTCTGTTAGAAAATGTGCTTTGTAAAAAATATGCCCAACATCGCCGCTCTGCACTCACATGACTCCTCGCTGCTCCCATCTTCCCCAGCTGACGTCTCAGCTCTCTCCTCCCCTCCTCCCGAATGACATCAGTGGGGGATTCTTGGCTCCTCCCACTCTAGCTGTGAGAGTGGGAGAGGGAGCAGCGAGGAGTCACGTAAGCTCCAAGCAGCACTGTGAAATAAGGTAGTAATGAGCATATTTTTTACAAAGCACGTACACTGCAGCATAAGACTCTTTCCAACAGAGGGTATTGCATGTAATTTACACTGTAATTTCAGCAGCAGGAGGGGAAGGGCGGGCACTGTCACTAGATTAACTATTTTAAGCTCCGATCCCTTAACTCATTGACCTAACAATACCTTACCTTCTAAAATACTTGCTTACCTTGTTATAGTTGAAAGTATTGGGCCATCCAAAGCACACATTGCACACAGTAATTTTGACACTGACATTGACTGTGGGATAATCTCTCACAGTTGATGTGATGTCCACAGGTGACACTCCTCACTGAGGGCTCATTCACACTTTCAGCTCGTAAAAGGCTCATCTCAAAAGTTTCAAAATGCCCAACAAGCAAACTTCCATTCATTTAAATGGCCCCTGTTTACATCTGAGCATTCTGTCGCCTAAAGCTCAAAGTACACAAGCTCCTTTTTAGGCTGATTATAGGCGTGTTTCTGCTATTTACATTGACCTTTTGACCTGTACAAAATCGCACGATTTTTCGCCTAAAAACAATACGCTCAGGTGTGAATGCAGCCTAAGTTGCAGTGTAGCCCTCTGAGGCTCATGAAATCATGTGATGCATGGAGCAGACCGTTAAGTGATGTGTAATATGTTCATCTTGGCAATATACAGTGCTATGAAAAAGTATTTACCCTCTCCGTGATTTATTTTTTTGCATATTTGTCACAAATGATTCAGATAATCAACATATGTTAATATTACACAAAGATAATCTGAGTAAATTCAAAATGCATTTTTTTTAAACGATTTCATTCATTAAGGGGGAAACAAAACTCTGCCTGGTCCTATGTAAAAAAAAAAAAAAAAAAAAGTAATATATTTTGCTAAATCATGAACAAACTGTGATTAACCACATTTTTTGGAAAGCAAAGATACATTTCACTTGCCACACCCAGGCCCAATAACTGCCAAACAAGAAATCACTTAAATCTGTAGAAGCTGTCTGGCAAAGTAAAGCATACTAAAAGATCTAAAAAAGCAACACATCAGGCCACGATCTAAATAAATTCAAGAACAGATAAGAAACAAAGTATTTGACTTGTATCAGTCTGGAAAGGGTTACAAAGCCATTTCTAAGGCTTTGGGACTCCAGTGAACCACAGTAAGAGCCATTATCTACAAATGTAGAAAACTTGGAACAGTGGTAAACCTTCCCAGTAGTGGCTGGCATACCAAAAGTTACACCAAGAGCACAAGGACTCATCTAGGAGGTCGTAAAAGAACCCAGAAAAACATTGGAAGAACTGCAGGCTTCACTTGCCGCAGTTAAAGGCAGTGTTCTTGATTCATCAGTAAGAAAGACACTGGGCCAAAAAGTGCATCCATGGGAGTGTTCCAAGGTGGAAGCTACTGCTGACCAAAAAGAACACAAAGGCTTTTCTCACATTTGCCAAACAAATCTTATTTTTTGCCAAGACATTTGAGAAAATATTCTGTGGAGTGATGAGACAAAAGTTGAACTTTTTGAAAGGTGTGTGTGTGTGTGTCTCATTACATCTGGCTTAAAACTAACACTGCATTTCTTAAAAAAGAACATCATACCAACATTCAAACATGGTGGTGGTAGTGTGATGGTCTGGAGCTTCAGGACCTGAATGACTTGCATATTTGATGGAACTATGAATTCTGTGCTCTACCAGAAAATCCTGAAGGAGAATGTCCGCCTCAAGCCCACTTGGGTTATGCAGCAGGACAATTATCCAAAACACACCAGCAAGTACACCTCTGAATGTCTCAAAAAAAAATAACCACTTAACCCCCTCCCCAGACATTTTTTTGCTATACGGCGCTGCATTACTTTTAACTGCTTAAGGACCAGCCGCCGTCATTATACTGCGGCAGATTGTCTCTCCTGGGCAAGTCGCCGTAGGTGTACTTCGGTTGCTTTAAGATATCCACCGGCCACCCTCGATCGCACCACAGAGAGCCAGAACGGGTATCTGTCAATGTAAACAGATCCCCATTCTGACAGGGGAGTAGAGTGATTAGGAACAGCGATCTCCATCTATCCCCTATTTTGTAGACGTTCTAACTTTTGCACAAACCAATTTAATATACGGTTATTGTTTTTTTTTTTTCTTTGTCTCTCCAAAAATATGTACAAGAATACATATTTGCCTAAAACCGATGAAGATATTTTTATTTTTATTTTTTTTAAATTGGGATATTTATTATAGCAAAAAGTAAAAAATATTGGGTGTGTTTTTCTTTTTCGAAATTGTCACTTTTTTGTTTATAGCGCAAAAAATAAAAACCGCAGAGCTGATCAAATATCACCAAAAGTGAGCTCTATTTGTGGGGAAAAAAAGGACATCAATTTTGTTTGCATACAGCATGACTGCGCAATTGTCAGTTAAAGCGACGCAGTGCCCTATCGTAAAAAACGGCCTGGTCATTAAGGGGGCAAAAACTAATAATTGCGCCGGCGTGCAACGCTGTACCCAAATAAAATGTCCCTTTTTCCCCCACAAATAGAGCTTTTGTTTTGGTGGTATTTGATGGCCTCTGCGGTTTTTATTTTTTGCGCTACATACCGACAATTTTGAGAAAAAAAACAATATTTTTTACTTTCTACTATAAAACAATCTATTTTTTTGCATCAATTTAGGCCAATATGTATTCTGCTACATATTTTTGGTAAAAAAAAAAAAAAAATGTGTATATTTATTTGCACAAAAGGTATAGCGTCTACAAACCTAGTGTGTGTGTGTATGTGTATATGTGTGTGTGTGTGTGTGTGTATATATATATATATATATATATATATATATATATATATATATATATATATATATATATATATATATATATATATATATAAATATATATATATATATATTTATACAGATATATATTATTTTATTTTTTTTAGTTTTTTTTAGTAGGAAATGATAAGATGTATGATCGTATACGAGAGGAGCGGGGGGTTTGGGCGCAGCTACGAGGGGAGGGAGGAGGAAGACAGAGGGACAGATGACACCGCCACGGGGAGAGCTGCAGGCTGGAGTGCTCCACCTGGCGGAAATCACGCAAATAGACTACGATATCAGGGGCTCAGCAGCCATGATTATCGTGGTCTGTTTGCACGGGGGAAGGTATAGCCAGGCAGGATCAGCCAGGTTTTTTAGGGTATACAGGGGGCCAAATGACACAGCACAAGCACTGCGCTGTATAACATGCTTTAAAGGAACAGGATCAGTTTTTATTTATTTATTATTTTTTGGGGGGTTAACAAACGCTTTAAATCTGATTGAGATGAGATGCTGTGACACGACCTTAACCACTTATGGACCACCCGCTGTCATTTTACGTTGCTACTTTGAAGAGGAATATTGTTGTTATGGCAGCAGCTAGCTGCCATAACCCTGGTATCCGGTCCGCTTTCAGATAAAAGTGGACTCTGTGGTGGATTCGCCGCAAGATCACTTTTATCGGCGACGGGAGCGGGGCCCCCCTCCCACCGTGCTCCAGTGCACTCCGGAGCCATCGGCGATTGGGTTCTTCTCCCTGTTAGGCATGGAGAAGATGGCCCCCATTCGTCTCCATATCATTGCAGGACGGAAGCGACGTCAAAATGTCACTTCTGCCCATAGCTCTTAAAGGGACTTTTTTTTTTCAAATGACATTTCATTATTTATTTTTTTATTGCATTTTAGTGTAAATATGAGATCTGAGGTCCTTTTGACCCCAGATCTCATATTTAAGAGGCCCTGTCATGCTTTTTTTTCTATTACAAGGGATGTTTACATTCCTTGTAATAGGAATAAAAGTGACACAATATTTTGTTTGTTTTTTAAAAAGAACAGTGTAAAAATAGAAAAATAAAAGTTAAAATAAACAATTTTAAACGCGCCCTGTCCCGTTGAGCTTGCGTGCAGAAGCGAAAGTATACATGAGTAGCGCCCAGATATGAAAACAGTGAGGTATCGCTGCAATCGCTATAGCGAGAGCAATAATTCTAGCCCTAGACCTCCTCTGTAACTCAAAACATGCAACATGTAGAATTTTTTAAACGTCCCCTATGGAGATTTTTAAGGGCATTTTTTCCCAAAAAAGTGCGCTTGTAAGACCGCTGTGCAAGTACGGTGTGACAGAAAGTATTGCAACGACCGCCATTTATTCTCTAGGGTGTTCAAAAAAAAATGAAATTATGTTTGGGGGTTCGAAGTAATTTTATAGCAAAAAAAAATGTTTTTAACTGTTTAAAACCCCAAATCTCAGAAAAAGGCTCAAGTGTTTAACCACTTCCCGCCCGGTCAATAGCAGATTGACGTCCGGGAAGTGGTTTTGTTATCCTGACTGGGCGTCATATGACGTCCTTCAGGATAACAGCCGCCGCGCGCCCGTGGGGGCGCGCATCGCGGCGATCGGTGGAGCGGTGTGTCAGTCTGACACACCGCTACACTGATCTCGGTAAAGAGCCTCCGGCGGAGGCTCTTTACCACGTGATCAGCCGTGTCCAGTCACGGCTGATCACGATGTACACAGGTAGAGACGTTGATCGGCTTTTCCTCACTCGCATCTGACAGACGCGAGTAGAGGAGAGCCGATCGGCGGCTCTCCTGACAGGGGGGGTATGCGCTGATTGTTTATCAGTGCAGCCCCCCCCTCAGATGCCCACACTAGACCACCAGGGAAGCCCCCAGCATGTGGATGGCCGGGTACATCCCCCATGGCCATCCACATGTTAAAAAAAGTGCACAAAATATGCCAATCAGTGCCCACAGATGGGCACTGATTGGCACATCATATTTATGTTTTAAAACAGGGATGCCCAGCAATGCCTGCCATCCATCAGTGCCACCTATCAGTGCCCATCCATGCCCACCTATCAGTGCCCATCAGTGCTCATCCATGCCACCTATCAGTGCCACCTATATGTGTGCATCAGTGCCACCTATGAGTGCCCGTCAGTGCCACCTATGAGTGCCCGTCAGTGCCACCTGAGTGCCCATCAGTGCCGCCTATCAGTGCCCATCATCAGTGCCTATCAGTGCCACCTCATCGGTGCCCATCAGTGCCACCTTATTAGTGCCCATCAGTGCAGCCATATCAGTACCCGTCATTGAAGAAGAAAACACACTGAAACAGTGAAACTTGTTTTTTTTGCAAAATGTTCGGTCTTTTTTTGTTTGTTGCGCAAAAAATAAAAATCGCAGAGGTGATCAAATACCACCAAAAGAAAGCTCTATTTGTTGGAACAAAATGATAAAAAATTTGTTTGGGTACATTGTAGCATGACCGCGCAATTGTCATTCAAATTGCGACAGCGCTGAAAGCTGAAAATTGGCTTGGGCGGGAAGGTGTCTAAGTGCCTGGTATGGAAGTGGTTAAATAGGCCATTCATGCTTGAAAACCCTCCAATGTGGCTGAATCAAAACAATTCTGCAATGAGTGGGCCAAATTCCACCACAGCGATGTGAAATACTCATTGCAAGTTATTGCAAGCGCTTGATTGCAGTTGTTGCCTTCAAGGATGGCGCAACCAGTAATTAGGTTTAAGGGGCCATTCATTTTTCACATGGGGCCACGCAAGTTTGGACTTCTTTTTTCCCTTTATAAATGAAATCATTTAAAAAAGGGCATTTTGTATTTGCTCAGATTATCTTTGTGTAATAAAATGTGTTTGGTGATCTGAATCATTTAAGTGACACATATGCAAAAAAAAAAAAATCTGAAAGGGGGCAAATATTTTTCACAGCACTGTATGCAGCAGGAGCCAATCTTTGATTTTGTTGCCAGACATAGGTTGAAGCCATAAGGAACTCATTCTGTCTATTAAACCCAGAATAGCAATTTCAGTGCAGTTTTACCTCAGTGGGCTGATTATTAAGTGGAGATTTTACCAGTAGCTTAAAATAAATGACAATAGCTGTGTATGAACTCATTTGTAATTCTGTTTCATGACTTTAAGAGGAAGAGCAATCAGTTTTACATGCATCTTCTTTTCCTTTAAGTTTTTTTTTCTTATGTGTTTTACATCCTATTTGTATAATGATGACATTTGTGCTTTGATGTTTTTATTTTCATGTTGCCTGTACTCTTCTGGTGTCTGTCTTTTTCCTTTTTCCATCGCCTCATTAAGGTTTGCTGACTGTGGCTTCTTGCATGTGCGGCCTTTCTAGCTTATATTCTGAGTCTGTGAAAAAACTCCGCTCTTCTTATATAAGTAAGTCAACTATTGACAATAAAAGCTGCTCAGTTGTTATGACTGTGTTCTGTTCCCACATCACATGGTGTGATTTGACAATCCTGAAATGCTGGCAGGAAAAAATAGAAAGCTTTATTAGAAAGCAATTTGTGTCACAGCTTGAAAATAGTCTTGCATGTTTACACTTTTTTTACCTCATCGTTTTTCCCTGTTTAAGAATATCTACAATATCTACTAGATGTAGAGGTTAAATTACCTACTGGATTTTGTGAGGTCTTTGCTATGGAGTTCCCAACACTGTCCCCTATACCATGGTGCTTTTGTGGGGCTTTCTATTGGATTTTTCATTTCTAACACATTATGCTGAATAAACCAAAGTAGGGAGATTATATGCTGGTGAAGAATACCATTTATAACGTTTAGCAGTGGTATATTTGTTCTCTGTACTGAGAGATCATGGTTGGTAGATTTTAGCAAGGAGCTTTCAGTTCTAAGAACATGTTTAAATCCTGTAGTTTACCTAACTGTTTCTATGTTGCATGTGTTGTTCCTGATAATAAAGAACCCCCAAACGATCCCTTAACGCTTAACCTGTATCACAATACTGGGCATATGCTTGGGCCTCATACTAAAAGATGTAGTAAGATGCAGCGCTGGAGCCTAGAGAAGGTTTGCGCGTGTGTTTTTTTGTTTTTGTATTAGTTTAAACGCTAATTTGAGGTACTAATCCCTGAAGCCATTTATCATCAATCAACCGTGTTTACTCTTTTTAAATCATAATGACAACAGAAACTAGCCAAATGACCCAGATAAAAAGTTTACATAACCTGGTGATTTTGGACTGATAACATGCACACAAGTTGACACAAAGGGGTATGAATGGCTATTAAAGGTAACCATCCTCACCTGTGATCTGTTTGCTTGTAATTAGTGTGTGTGTATAAAAGGTCAATGAGTTTCTGGACTCCTGACAGACCCTTGCATCTTTTATCCAGTCCTGCACCGACATTTCTGGATTCTGAGCCATGGGGAAAGCAAAAGAATTGTCAAAGGATCTAGGGGAAAAGGTAGTTGAAATGTATAAAACAGGAAAGGGATATAAAAAGATATCCAAGGAATTGGGAATACCAATCAGCAGTGTTCAAACTCTAATCAAGAAGTGGAAAATGAGGGGTTCTCTTGAAACCAAACCACGCTTTGGTAGACCAACTAAAATTTCAGCCACAACTGCAAGGAAAATTGTTTGCGAAATTGTGGGCTACATGGTCGAGTCGCCAGAAGAAAGCCTCAAACCTTCTGGCACAAAGTTATTTGGAGTAATGAGACCAAAATTTAGCTTTTTGGCCACAACCATTAATGCTACATTTGGAGAGGAGTCAACAAGGCCTATGATGAAACGTACATCAATCCTTCTGTGAAACATGGAGGTGGATCACTGATGTTAAGGGGATGTGTGAGCTACAAAGGCACAGGAAATTTGGTCAAAATTGGCAAGATGAATGCAGTATGTTATCAAAAAATAACATTTGCATTCATCAGCCAGGAAGCTGCGCATGGGATGTACTTGGACATTCCAACATGACAATGATCCAAAACACAAGGCCAAGTCGACCTGTCATTGGCTACAGCAGAATAAAGGGAAGGTTCTGGAGTGACCATCTCAGTCTCCTTTACTCAATATCATTGAACCAATCTGGGGAGATCTCAAACGTGCAGTTCAATCAAGACAGCCCAAGAATTTACAGGAACTGGAGGCTTTTTGCAAAGAGGAATGGGCAGCTTTACCATCTGAGAAGATAAAATGCCTTATCCAGAAATCCCACAAAATACTTTAAGCTGTCATTGATGTTAAAGGGGGCAATACACAGTATTAAGTATGGGGTATGTAAACTTTAGATCAGGGTCATTGGCTAGTTTCTGTTGTCATTATGATTTTATAACAGAGTAAACACAGTTGATGGATAATAAACGGCTTCAGCCAAACACTAACCATGAGTGAAAGAAAAGTTTTTGTGTTATCATTCGTATTCTTTGGAAAATGGCCAAGAAATCATAAATTCTGCCAGGGTATGTAAACCTATGAGCACAACTGTACGTGAATGCTTACAAAATACTTGCCTAGACATTCTGCATTTCTGTCTTCAAATATGTTCATTCCCACTATCTAGATCCAGGATCACTATGGGTTACTTTCCTAGAACTATTCCATTTAGTATATCCAAGAGAATGCGGCCACCCTCTCAGCTATTCAATTTAGCTTTGTGGAGATTAGTTATTTAAGACTAAAGTTGTTTTTCAATAAGGCAGAGGCAAGCGTATTTATGAATGGCAAAGTGCAGTCACCATAGCAGTCAAAAGGTTTACCATCATTGCCACCCT